>JANPWX010014076.1:0-15137 GCA_024734555.1 Trochalopteron elliotii
CCTTCTGCCTCTCTGGGATCCTCCCACCCCTTTCTGATCCTCCCCTTACCTGAGTCCTTCTCTGCTCCCCTGGTGTCCCCCATTCCTCCTATGTCTTCAATCCCTCCTGTATCCCCCTGCAGGGGTCCTGCTCTCAGGGGTGTCCCTGTGGGTGCAGCCCCCAGTGTATAGGTGGCACTGGGTGATGGCCTGGTGCTGAGCTGTGTGGTGGCCATGGGGACAGGTCCTTTGTCAGTCTCCTGGCACCAGGGGGCCTCAGGGACACTGCTAAGCACCGGCACCCACCTGCAACTGTAGCATGTTGGGGAGGAGGACAGTGGCCACATCACTGCTTGGCCAGTGATAGGGACAGCGTGGTCAAGAGCCCCAGATTGAAGAACATCACTGTCCTGGGCGAGCAGGACCCTTGGGGTGAGGGTGATCCCACCCACAGCATCCCCAAGTCCACACATTCTCATTCCACTTCAAACCCCCCACACCATCCCCAACCCACCCGAGGTCACAGCCCCCACCACTGGGTGTCACAGCCCAGGGCAACTGGGTCTGTCTGGCTCCAGGTATCCCCAGCCAGGACATCCAGGCCATGGATCCCTAATGCCAGCTGTCACATGCCCCACTCCCCATCAGGTCACACACACCCGACTGAGCGTGACCCCCCCCAGGGGAGTGAGACCCTTGAGATTGGGGCGATGCCCTGCTGATGCCTCATCAGACCCATCACATCCCACCCACACTATTCCACACTCCCCATGAGATGACAGCCATCACCACCCTTGGACACAGCAGCCCTCATCCCATCCTCACCTCACCCTCATCCCATCCTCATCGCTCACCCCTCATCCATCACATGCCCTCATCCCACAGAACATGATGACCCCCAACACCATGGGGTCACTGTCCTGGCTGAAGGAGACCCTCTGTCTCCAGGTGCCACCACACAGATTCCCTCCTCCCCCCAGGATGAGTGACAGCCCATCCCCCTGGCCTCATCCCTGTCTCTGTCCCCGCAGTGCCTGTGGCCAATGTCACCATCACCCCCGGTCCCCCGGCACACCAGGTGCGTGCAGGTGACCCCGTGACCCTGCACTGCTCAGTGCAGGTGGGCTCAGCCCCTGTCACCTTCACCTGGCTGCACAACGGCCAGGAGGCGGGCCAGGGTCCCATTTTGGAGCTTGGGGACATCGATGTGGGACATTCAGGCACCTACCAGTGCGTGGTCACCAACCAGCTGGGACAGGATGGGCACCGCGTGTTCCAGGCACTCAGCCCTGAGCTGGCCCTGGAGGTGATCCCTGGCTCTCCCTGGGTCACAGGTGGGCTCACACGGGGTCACTGGGGTGTTCAGGAACCCTGGGGTTCAGGGTGACCCTGATGTGTCCCCCTCTGTCCCCAGCAGTGGCTGTGAATGTTGGCAGGACTCTCCTGTTCCTGTTCCTGCTCCTGGCTGTCATCGGGGGCTGTCACTGCTGGCACCGCCAGGGTGGGTGACAATGGGCAGGGCTTGGGGGTCCTGGAGTAATAGGAAGCCCCCAGGGTGGGGGCAGAGATGGGGCAGCACCCAGGGCCCCTGAGGTGGGGGAAAACTGAGCCAAGCGGGTCCGATGCTGGGGGTACTGGGGGGTTTGGGGGAATTTGGAGTGTCTTGGTTGGGCTCCAAGGGCCATCCCTGGGTGTGCTTTGAGGAACATTGTGGTGGCACTGGGAGCTCCTGGAGGATTTGTGGAGCTCTTAAAAGCCCTGCAGGGTTGTGGGGGGATCTTTCTGGGGTCCTGTGGGAGTTTGGGGAGTGACCTGCACTGCTGGGCTTGGGGTTCTGGGGCTCAGAGGGTGGGGACACCAGGGGAGTTGGGGGCAATGTGGTGGTGCAGAAGTTCTGGAGGGGTTCAGGGTGCTTGGAGTGTCTCGGGGGAATTAGGCCTCCTGTGGGAATTTAGGGGTCCAGTGCATGGTTGGACGTGCCAAGGTCCACACAGTCACCCCCTCCCCTTTTTCTTGCAGCTGCCAGGAAGCTCCAGGACAGGTGAGTGAGGGTCTCCAGCCGGGACTCTTCTTCCCTCTTCCCCAGACACCCCTCAGACGCCCCTCTTATCCCCACAGAATAAGGGGAGGAGGGGGCGGTGCTGGACCCCCACATCGTGGGCAATGAGCAGGCAGGGGGTGAGTACAGGGGGGGACAGGGACATGTCACCCATGGGTGTCACCCTCCACCCAGGTCCCCACAAGCCGGTGTCACTCTCAGGGCTCCCCCGGGTGTCCCCTGGCCCTGCCCCACCTCGGGATCCACAAGTGACAAACCTTGAGCTCAAGAGAGCCCACGAGGGACAGCGGGACGCCTGTGACATCTATGACAACGTGTTGTGACACTGGGGGACATTGGCACCATTGGGGGCCATCGATTCCCCTCAGTGGTCTTTTCTTCCTCTTCACTGCACCCCACGGGGCTCCTCATTCCCTCACCCAGCGTTGGGCGGCACATGACACTTTTCTCTCTTATTGTACCCAAAATGCAGCTTTTTGATTAAACTGTGTGAGAAACAAGCCTCATCATTAAATTTTTGTACATGTTTACAAAGGGATAAAAGGGACAGCAAGCAGCTTGTTGGGTGCTTGGAAACTGCCAGAGGCAAATGGTTACCTATAACAATTCTTCTTATGTACCTTTTCATTCTATAGGTGAAATACATATTCAAGAAGACTATACATATTCAAACATTCTTTCAAGTTTACATGTTGCAGGAATTCTTTTGCTTAGTATGCCCCTTGACTCATTTTCTTAAAGTACGTGCCTGTGTTGGTTTTGCATTGATTACAGAAAAGCTTTGGCACAACCCGTCAGTGATTAGCACTGAATATTGACAACCTGTGGAACCAATTCAAGAGCTAGGTACACCTCTGTGGCCACACAGGTTCAAATCAGAAGAATCCCGGGAAAAGTTCTCTTTCCTTCCCGCCTGGGAAGAGGTAACCAGGTGCCGGCGGGGTCGGCCCCGCTCCGCCGTGTGGCCCCCGGGCCTGGTGCGGCCTGGCCGGGCCCTGCCGCTGCTGTAGCCTTGGCAGGGCTGGGCCCGGAGGCTACCGGGCAGGGCAGGAGAGGAGAGAATGCCCCGTCCCGGCCGGATCGGGCCTCCAGCGGCTGCTGACATCCTGCCGCTAAAGCCGCCCCGGGAGGCCTCGCAGGGCCGGGCCGGGCCCCCAGCGCTGCCAGGCAGAGGAAGGGGGGGAAGCCCCCCAGCGCGGCTTGGGAAGAATTCTTGACTATGAACAGCTCCAGCCACCCTCACCAAGAGCCCTTGCGGAGGGAGAGGCCCCAGCAGCTCCAGAGATCTTGCAGCCAAGAGCAGGGGCAGCTCTGCAGCCGTGCAGAGTGGCCCTGTGGCTGAAAATGGAACACCTTCGGCCCCTGCCCGGGAGAACCATCACGGCCTCTGTAGACCTGGGAGAATGGTAACTCTTCCTTTGCACAGATGGAGCTTGCAAAACATTAAATCCTCTCTTAAGTGAGATGAAAGGATGGAGTGAAGCCACGTAGAGAGACAATATGAAGACATCAAAGTCAGTGAAGAAGGAGTTGAATCTTACGTAGCAAGAGAATGAGAAAAGTCCTCGGTTTTAGGCTCAAATTTCTTTGTAAGCTATGGTAATGCACTGTGATATACTAGAATATCCCTCTAAGTTGTGGAAGGCATGGATGGGGAGATGAGAGTATTCAAATTGTGGATCTGAGCAAAGGCATTTGTGGTCAACTAAGTAAATACTGAAGTAGTTGTCATCTTGAACTGAGAGAGAGAAATGTGATAAAGATCTGCCCTCAGAAAGAGAACAGATGTCTGTTCCAAGACTTGAAGAAAACCTTTGCTTTAGAACCATTCATCTTTAAAATGGTACCCCATGAGTTTACATGGCCCATTGTGCAGCTGTGGGAAGGCTGTGTGATATGGGAGGGACTTCACAAATGCAGATTCCTGGGCAGCTGCTTTTGTGAGAATGAAAAAGCCACAAGAGAACTGTTGTTTCTTGTGGGGATGTTTCCATGGCAGACCAAAAGAGACTTCTCTCTCTGAGAGAACTGATGAAAGACTATTTAAGAGGTAGTAACTGACCTAAAGTCTAAGTTTTGTTTTTGCTGCATGTAGTCAGAGAGAAAGAAAGGAATTTGTGAGGAAGAGAGAAAGTGTTTTTAAGGTTTTATTCTGATTCTTATTAAATTTTTTTCTCTCTTGTACTTTGTTAATAAACCTGTCTTTATACCCTTTTAAGTTTTGAGCCTGCTTTGCTTTTCTCCTAATCTTGTCTGACAGCAGAAGAAAAAGTAAATCATTCTAGCCAGCACTCAAACCACTACATTAATTGCTGCCATGACTGGGATACAGAAACTGGCAAACCTGAAACCACTGCAATGCCATACTGCAGATGAAATATATGTATTTTATTTCGTCACAAGGCCCCCTGTTCTGTGGTTTGACAGATCTTGGTAGCTGAAGACTCAGTGGTAAATTCCTCTTTCCATTCTTTCTTTCTATGTTTATTTACTTGGTTCCTTTCAATGTTACCTTCTCATGCAGATAAGATACTCCACCAGTACATTAAATCAACATTAGGTATTTCACAAATTTCGAAATCATCTGAGTTATTTTCACCATTGTCAGTTAGTTACACAAATCAAGGCATTAGCTACTTCTGCAACAGTTAATGTTACAATACACAGCACACAGTCTCTATTTTGCAAGTGCCTCAACTATAATATATTTATCACAGTAAAGTATAGAACATGCACCAGGATTAGGATAAAAAGCCTGACAAATTCTACTATATCAAAAGCAGTTAAAAAGTGATTACAAAGTAAATTATGTCCAAGTAATTTACAAAACCATTATAATTACAAAAGCCAATGACTATGTAGTTATTTATAACAGGGGGTAGGTGTATTGAAGGGTTTATTTGACTTCTCCTTATCCTGCTCTGATCTTTTCAGCAATAAATTCAATTCATATCTCTAATTCCAACACAATTTTGCCCCTGACAGGATTTGATGAGTGACCTCACCTGATCCTTGTCTCAACCCAGGAACCCTTTGTTGAACTTTCTCTCTGGGTCCAGGGGCGGAGGGCAGTGAGACAGCGGCTTTGGTGGGTGCGGGGCATCCGGCCACTGTCCATCCATGACAAGGCAGGAAGGAGGAGGAAGGTCCAGGTCAGGTTGTTGAGCAGATGGGTGTGGGATTTGCAAAACTTCTATAGCTCTCTCTGCCCCTTGCTGAGAGGGACAAAAATGATCAATTGCTGCATTTCTGGACTGGCTCCCTCACAGCTGCCCCTGCAGGGGCTGTTTCCAGCCAGCCCTGCTCTGAAAACCATCAAAGGCCCTCACAGAGCCACTGCCTGGGCTCCCATTGGCTTTTGTGCTTTTTGCAGGGCTGAGAAAACTACAGCTCAGCCTTTTCCTGTCCACAGAATTCTTTAGAGCATTGCAGCAGCTCTAAAGTTGCCAGAATCAAAGCCAAGGGGGCAGGGGGGACCCTCAGGTCCTGGCTGCCAGCTGGGGCTGGCCAGAGCAGGGCTGGCCAATGCCCATCCCTGTGCACTGGGGCTGGGCCATGGCTGGGCCCCACACTTGGATGGCCACTGGCTTCAAAGAGGAGGAGTTGGGGAGCTTTTTCTTGCTTGGGGCTCCATTCCCAAGCTGCTCTTGCCCTCTCAGTAAGGGTCTGACAGAGCCCCAGAAGTTCTGCAAATCCCACACCCATCTGCTCAACAACCTGACCAGGACCCTCCTTCTTGAACAAAACCTGCAGCCCTTTGGAACCTCCCAGAAAGAATGTTTGGGTTCTGGCTGTGGACACCAGAAGAGAAGGAAAAGTGTGGAAATATTGAGCAGGGGCTCCATCCGTGGATCTGGGGAACAGGGGTGTCCCAGCAGGAGCAGAAAGTGCCCAGGCAGGGGAATTCAGGGCAGGGTGGAGAGCATTTACCAGGGCACCAGACACTGAGGGACACACGGGCATTTCCATGGATTCCTGTGCACTGTTCCAGGGATGGACAGAGTTTCTCCCCTGTTGGGAGGAGAAGCTATGGGAAGTAAATCAAGTTTCAGGGTGGGAAGGAGAAAAATGGGAAGAGTGGCCCAACCAAATATGGCCCAAGCAAAGCCTTCCTTATGGGCTGGGTTGCTGCCCAGCAGGCAGGGAACAATCCCATGGACCTGTTGGACACTCAGGGAGATTCCACACTCTGTGCTATCCACAAGGAAACGCTGCTGTGGGATGCACCAATGGGCTCCTAAAGGGAACCAAAACATCTCATTTCTCTGGGATTTGTTTGTGTTTTTATTGTGAGCCACTTGTTGGGAGAGCAATGATTTAAAGAATTCTATCAACCAGACCATTTTATACATTGTCTGTTTGGTTTTTGCTGAGTAGCTTTTTTCATTGGGAAAAAATACGGTGCAGGACGAGATTTTTGTCTTTATTTCCTGGATGTCTAATTTTGTCTCAACCAACTGGGCATCAGGGAATTCAATCAAATTTAGCCTGGCATTTACAATCATCAGGACAAGGTTGTAACATGTGCCCCTTAAGTTCCAGCAGCCCAGAGGTCACAGGGCCCCACTGGGGACAGCAGGAGTGCTCAGGGCCCCCCCAGGACAGATGTCCCCAGGATGTGCCACTTCTGGGACAGGAATCCCCAAGGATGTGGCACCCCCAGAATGACGATCTGCCTGGAACAAGACCCTGGGACAAGACCCAGGTGTCACCACAGCAGAGGAGCCCTTTTCCCTCAGGGCAGGACCCCTCTGGATGTGCCTCCCAGCACAGAACCCATGTCCTCAGCTCAGCATAAACGGCCTCTTCCTTCTGTTGCAGGAAAGAGAAAGTGAAAATCTTTCATCCCCCACAGCCCCCCAACCACACTGCCTGTACCCCCCAACCTCCTTTTCCCCTTCCTGGGATCCCCCCACTGTTACCTGCTCAGGTGTTCCCTGTGATGGCTGAGCCGGGACATGGGGAGGATGGTAAAAAGCCCAGGGGTGTGTGGGGCACAGACCCAGAGCCTCAAGCCTGGGGTGCCCCCCTGGCCATGAGCACACTGTGGGGGCTGTGCTGGGCTCTGAGTCACCCCAAAATCTGAGGCACCCAGGGAAGGAGCTGTGATCCCTGTGCCCACCCAGCTACTGCCCATCCCTGGAACCCCCATTCTCCTGGGAACCAAACCATGGGACTCCCGTTCCCTTGGTCTCTCCTCTCTGAGACCCCCATCCCAGGACTCCCATTGCCCAGGACCACAATTGCCTTGATCCCATCCCATGGGCTGCTTCTTCTTCCATAACCCCTCTTCCTGAGGGTCCCCTATGTTTTCCCTCCTGCACCCCCAACTCTACATCCCATGACCTGAAATCCCTGGAGACCAGGTTGTCCCAGGAGCCCCATCCCTGAATGTTCCCAGGCACAGAGACCCCAATTCCCCTGGACCCCCATTCTCCTGGACACCCAGCCTTGGTTCCCCACAACCCCTGAGCCCCCCCACTCCTGGGAACACCATCCCCCACTGAGCCCCAAGACAACCCCATAATGTCCCCAGCCTGTCCCCTACTGTGTCTCCACCTATCACCCACCCTGCCCCCACCAAGGGCCACGTGCATGTGGGGACAAGGTGTGACCTCACTTCCTTCCTCTTCACCCGAAGAACCACCACCCAGGGGACCGGTGGCCACAGCAGCGAGTGACAGCCAGTCCACATGGCTGGGGACACGGGGATGGCCGGGAAGGTGGCGCTGCTCCTGTGGGGTGAGTGCCCCGGGCACAGGCCTGACAGCCCGGGGATGGGCCCTGGTGAGGCAGAGACCAGTGGGGAGGGGGCACAGGGGGGCTGTGGGGTCCCCTGAGGTTCCCAAGGCAGGGAGAGAGGAACAGAGATGCAGGGACAGGGACACGGTCCATGTCCCATGCAGATGGGGCATGGGGACTGGTGCCATTGGAAATGCATCACGGACACTGGGCCATGGGGAACTGGCTGTGGGGACAGGAGCTGTGAGGATGGTGGAGGTGACCTGTGCAAACATGGGACGTCCACAGTGTCCCCATGTCCTGTCTCAGCCCAGGGTGACTGAGGCATCACTGTCCTCAAGACCTCTGTGCTACACCTGTGTTCCCCTTTGGGGAGAGTTTGGGGACAGACACCACACCTTATCCCCCATGTGCTGCTGTCCCTGCAGGGCCACCCCCAACCAGCCCTGTCCCTTCTCCCTTCCAGCCCAGATCCTCGGCCTCGCTGGTGAGTCCTCGGGGGAACCCATGTCCCCACCCTGCTGTCCCCAGCCCTGCCCTGGCCTGGCAGGCTGGTGTCCCCTGTCACCCACAGCTGCCAAGACCACCCAGCTCCTGGTGGAGCTCCCCTGGAGGCCAGCAGTGCTGTGGGACCAGTTGACACTGACCTGCCAGGGCTCAGGGACCGCTGGTGCCACCACCTGGTACAAGGATGGGCAGCGATGGGGGCAGGAGGGATCTGACCACTTCCTTATCACCGAGAGTGGCAACTACACTTGTGACAGACCCGACAGTGGGCTCAGGTCCCCCATTATTGTCCTAAATGGTGAGGGGGGATCTTAAATGCTCATGGTGGCCCCTGATAGGTCTGGGTGGGCTCCACTATACAGGTGGCCCCACACCCCTTTTGTGGCAAGAGCCTGTCCCCTGCACACAGGGACATCCCAGTGCATCCCATTGTGATGGTACCACCGTGGTGACACCTGTTCCATGGGGTTGCTCCTGCTGTCCCTGGAATCCTCCTGCACAATGGAGACTCCACCCAGATGTCCCTGGTGCCATGGGCACCCACCTTGGACCAGGCTCGAGCCCCTCAGAATGATGGGACCCTCCTGTTGCACAGACAAGCTGGTGCTGCAGGCACCAGCACGGACGCTGCTGGAGGGGGACACGGTGACACTGCGCTGCCAGGTCATGCAGGACATGTCGGTCACTTGGGTGCGATTCTACCATGGGGCCGAGGAGATGAGTAGATGCCTCATGGGTGTTGCCCTGATGCAAAAGCCTTTTTTGTTGTTTACACTCTTGAACTGGAGTTTCTCGCGCAGCTTCACAAAAACAATATGTATTTTTGGCATTTATCTATTGTTTACATTTTTCTGCTATGGGTGGAAAAATGTTATGGACGGTGATGTTCACCATCCAGGTCAAGAGGTGGCAACCTGTGTAGCCAATCTCTGGCCTTTTGTAAAAATGTATATATGGAGTCAGATTTATAGAATAAAGTAGTAGAAGCTTCCCCTTGAGCTGCTGCATCTGCCTCGTTCCTCGGGTGCCCTGAGACTGCCACACACTGGGACCAAGCTGTCCCTGTCCCCTCTGCAGCTGAACCACAGCGGCCACTACTGCTGCCAGGGTTTGGTGAACTCCAGGGTATCACAGGACTGGAAAAAGTTGGCGCTGGTGACAGTGACAGTGCACGGTGAGCACCCCCACAGCTCACACCTCAGCACTCCCACAGCCCCACCCAAGGGCCTCAAATCCCCCTCCCCTCTCCTTCACAGAGCTCTTCATGGTGCCAGTACTGGTGGGTCCTGATGAGCCCACCGAGGGCTCCCCACTCAATCTCAGCTGCCTCAGCACCCCCAGCCCCCTGCGGCATCAAACCTGCCTCCAGCACCACTTCTACTGGGATTGGCTGTTGGTGGGGGGCCCACAGGGGTCCCCACAGCTCCTGGTGCCCACCATGGGGGTCTCCCACTTGGGGAATTACAGCTGCCAGGTGCACTCCGAGGGGGGGGCCATGCGGAAGAGCAGCGCCCAGCTCCGCGTCATGGGGCGCAGTGAGTGCGGGGATGGGCACGGGGAGCCCCCACAGCCCTCCCAGGTCTCCCATCCTCACTCAACCCTCTGTGTGCCACCCTGCCTTCCCAGGACTCTCCCTGGGTCCTCCCATCACCTTCCCTGCTGCCTGCATCCATCACCAGGTCCCCTCACCCCTCCCTAGCTGCCCCTCTCCCTCTCTGAGGTCACTCCATTGTCCACAGGTCCCACCATCCATATCTAGGTCCCCAAAACCTTCCCTGTGATTGCCTTCAACACTCTCCATGTGTCCCGTCACTGAATCTCACACCCTTCCCTTGGGTCACTTTCACCCCTTTCCCAAGCCTCTCCCCCATCTCTGGGCCCCCATCTTCCTCCCTGGGATCCCCCCACTCCTCTCTGATCCTCCCCCTCCCTGTGTCCTTCTCTGCTCCCTGGTGTCCCACACTCCTCCCATATCCCCAATCCTTCCTGTGTCCCGCTGCCGGGGTCCCACTCTCAGGTGTGTCCCTGTGCGTGCAGCCCCCTGGGGGACAGGTGGCACTGGGTGAACGCCTGGTGCTGAGCTGCATGGTGCCCACGGGGACAGGTCCCCTGTGCTTCATCTAGCTCTGGAAGGGCTTGGGGGAACCGCATGTCACACCGTCGCCTGAAACTGTGGCACTTTGGGGGTGAGGATAGCAGCCACACCAGTGCTGGGCCAGTGATGGGGACAGGGTGGCCGAGAGCCCTCCATTGAATGTCACTATCCTGGGCAAGCAGGACCCACAACATCCCCAATTCCACACATTCCCATTCCACCTCAAACCCCTCATACCATCCCCAACCCACCCCAGGTCACAGTCCCCACCACAGGGTGTCACAGCCCAGGGGAACTGGGACTGTCTGGCTCCAGGTATCCCCAGCCAGGACATCCAGGCCATGGATCCCTAATGCCAGCTGTCACATGCCCCACTCCCCATCAGGTCACATTCATCCTACTGAGTGTGACCCTCCCAGGGGAGTGAGAGCCTTGGCATTGGGGTCATACCCCTGTTGATGCCTCATCAGACCCATCACATCCCACCCACGCCATTCTGTGCCCCCCACGAGGTTACGGCCATCACCAGCCTTGGACACAGCAGCCCTCACCCTCATCCTATCCTCATCCCTCAGCCCTCATCCATCACATGCCCTCATCCCACAGCACATGATGACCCCCAACACCATGGGGTCACTGTCCTGGGTGAAGGAGACCCTCTGTCTCCAGGTGCCACCACACAGACTCCTTTATTCCCTCACACCAGATGCCAGCCCCTCCCACCAGCCTCAGCCCTGTCTCTGTCCCTGCAGTGCCCGGGACCAATGTCACCATCACCCCTGGTCCCCTGTCACACCAGGTGCACGCAGGTGACCCTGTGACCCTGCGCTGCTCAGTGCAGGTGGGCTCAACCCCTGTCACCTTCACCTGGCTGCACAATGGGCAGGAGGTGGCCTGGGGTCCTGTCCTGGGTCTTGGGGACGTCCATGTGGGACATTCGGGCACCTACCAGTGCGTGGTCACCAACCAGCTGGGACAGGATGGGCACCGCCTGTTCCGGGCACTCAGCCCCAAACTGGCCCTGGAGGTGACACCACAGGGACATGGGGACACTGGTGGGGTCACACAGGGTCATTGGGATTGCAGGAGCCCCGGAGTGGCAGGTGACCCTGACATGTCCCTTCTGTCCCCAGCAGTGGCCACAGGGGTTGGAGGGTCTCTCCTGTTCCTTGTCGTGCTCGTGGGTGTAGCTGTGGGCTGGCACTGGTGGAACAACATGGGTGGGTGACAATAGGGGCAAACGGGGGGTGGGAGGCCACCTGGAATGTGGGAGTGATGGTTGACACCCACAGTGCCTGACTTGGGCAGTGCTGAGTGCTCAGGATCTTTGCTCAGGGTCCTCATGGATTTGGGGTGGTGTTGGAGGGTCTTGTAGGGATGCTGGGGGTTCTTTCAGTAATCCTGGGGGAATTTGGAGGGTTCCCCTCCCTGCCAGGATTGGGCTTCTGAGCAATCAGGGAGTCGACCACAGTGGGGTGGTTCACAGGTTCTGGGAGACATCAGGCATGCTCAGGAATCCTGGGAGAAACTGCAGATCCAGTGGGGTTTCAGAATTACTGAAGGGGCCTTGGGGACCCCACAGTTACCCCTTCCCTCTTTCCTTTGCAGCTGCCAGGAAGCACCAGGAAAGGTGAGTGGGGGGCTCAAACCACACTGTCCCCTTTTACCCCAAACCCCAACACTTCCCTTTCCCTCCCACACATCACCTTTATCCCCACAGGGCCCCCCCAGATCCCCCAGCCCCCCCAGAGGAGGGGGAGGTGCTGTACACCCACGTCGTGAGCACCAAGCAGATGGGGAGTGAGTACAGGGTGGGACACACAAAGAGGGACACGTCACCCATGAGTGTCACCCCCACCCAGATCCCACAGCCAGTGTCTCTCGCAGTGTCCCCCCGTGCCACCACACTCCAGGATCCCCAGGTGACCTACGCGGAGCTGCGGGGACCCAGTGGGCGACAGCGGGAACTCAGTGACATCTACGGGAATGTGCTGTGACACTCAGGGCACACGTGGGCACTGGGGGGCTCTGGGGGAACTGGGGGGCAGTGGGGGACCCCACCCATAGGCAGCCACATGTGTGACCCTCCCCACTGCTCCCATGGGTGCCCAACATTCACGGGTAGGGGGGCACAAGTGGGGGGTCACATGTGAGGCTGCACAGGGCACCCAGAGTTCCCCATGACCACAGAACCCCCAAGGGCTTCCCCACCGCCCTTCCACTACCATGACTGGCTCCTCATTCCACATCCAAGTGCTTTCAGCACCCTCAGAGCCTTCCCCATTCCCTCCCCACAGTGTTCCCAGTACCACAATAGGGGCTCCCTATTTCCCCTCCCAGTGCCTCTCCATTGCTCCCAGTAGATCCAGGTGTTTCCCATTCTGTCTCCCAGTACCCCTGTACTCCAGTGCCGCTGCAATCCCCCTCTCAGCACTCTGAGTACACCCATGGCTCCTCATCTCTCCTCCCAGTGCCAGGGGAACACAGAACTTGTTTCCCTGTTATTGGGACCAAAATGTAGGTTTTTGGTTAAACTGGCAAAAATGGTGTTTCTTCGTTCAGCTGTGTCGTGATTTAGGAATGGGATTCTCCAGTTCTGGGCTGTCACTAAAAGCAAGGGACTGCTGCCCCTCCCTCTTCCAGTGGAAGCACAAAAGGCAACGATCCCAAAGGGCTGAAATTTCAAAAGGCAAAAGGCAAAAAATCACCAAAAACAAAGATCGCAAATTTCCTGAAAACAGCATTGAGAGAAGAAAACCAACAGCAACAAGGTTCAGAATCCAAAGGGTCACACAAAGAATCATTTCCTGGTGTAATAAACAGGGCAGGAGACCAAGTTTACTCCTTTTAATGCCTTTATTATCCAGCTCTGGAGGGGTGGCTCAAAGGGGTGCCCTACGCCGCTGGTGGTGTCTGCTTCCACCGCTGAGGAGGTGGTGCTGGGTCAGAGCTGCAGAATGCCACTGCAGAGCCGGGAGTTCGCCCACGCGGGAGTCCTCAGGAACTCAAAACTGGCTCTTGGGGTCCAGGGGTGTTTTGTTCTTCTAGTCTTTTTCAAGTTATGGTGAGATACCGGAGATTGTTCATAAATCCTTTAGGGTATTCTCAGTCTGGTGTTGTCTCCTGCAGGTTAGAATCTTGAGTGGGCTCATTTTGATTAGGGGCTTTTAGGGACAATTTGGTCCCACTTTGCAGCTGGGCCCTGCGATTTGCATAAGGGTGGCAGCAGCTGCTTGATTGGCAGGCTGGTTGTTGGCAGGAAGTAGGAAGAGGATCCGGCCGGAAGTAGGAAGTGGAGCAGGCAGGGAGCAATCCAGTGGGACAGACCAGGAACAGGCAGGTGAAACAGCAACAGGAGTGACAAGCGGAGATGCCGGGGAGCAGCAGCAGCTTAACTCAATGAAGTGCAACGAAGGAGGGAAGGTAAGGGGGTTTTTGGGGGAAGGGGTACAGAACAAGGTGAACAACTTAACAATTTAACAACATAACCTTATAACAAGTAGCTCTATAACATTGTAACTTTCACAACTTGGAGCTGATTTATCTTCATTTATCACACTGGGATTGCCCATGAAAAGGAACAAACCCCTGACCCTTCCCCCAGCACGTTTCCTGCACCAGAGAAACCTGTCGAGGCCCTGGACCATCATTGCTTTGATGGCTAAAGCGGCCTTCAGGAGGCTCTAGAGTTTATTGTCCCATTTCCCAAACCCCTCCTCTGGTGTGCTCTCCACACGATGATGTCATCAAGGCCCTGTGGGTATTCTGGAGCCTCCCCCTATTCCAGGCCAGTCAGAATGAGTCCATGGCACAGAATGAGACTGAGTTTCCAGTGAGTTCCAGCAGCTCTGGATGCTCCTCCAAGTCAAGGCAAACTGTGACATGCCCTCTGCTGCCAAAGGGACAGTGTCCTGCTTTAATGATATCTGCCAAGGAGGGCTGGAACTTCCCTTGGAATGGAAAATACAACCACTATAACCACCTTCCCTGTAAAGTATTATAACTTTGAAATTATGGGCTTTCCAGGCAAAGATATGGGAACAGAAATAACAGTTCTTTACTAGAATACATATAACAAGCAAGGCAAACAAACAACAACACTGTCAGCTACAACAAACAAAAGCACAAACCCAGTCCCAGCCCTCTCTGGGCTGCAGGCACTTCCCCTGCACTGCAGTTCCGGGCACAGCCAGAAGGGGCGCTGGTGGCTCCTGGCTGGGCAGGGCAGGTGCGATGATTCCCCCGCGGCTGCAGGGGGCGCTGTGGCGCCATCTCAGTTGTCTCTCTCCATGGTTAATGGAGACTCAGCCGGTGGGGGAGAGAGAGAAGCTTCCTTCCCTCACTGACGGGCCTGGGGGGCAGCCGGGAATGGTGCCACTCTGGATGGCAAAATGGGCTGCAAGCAGGAACCCTCGGAGTGGCAGCTGGAATGGCGGGGGGAGGCACACCCCAGGGTGGCAAAGGAGGTGTAGCCAAAAGTCCAAAGCTGTAGCAGGAGCTGCAGGGCTCGGGTAGGACACGGGGTGTCGGGTTCAAGTGTAGCAAAAATCCCAAAGCAGCAGCAGAAAAGAGCAGAGCTGGGCAGCCACAGCCGGGCTCCCGCAAACAGTTGCCGCACACAGCCAGGAGATGCGCCCTCTGGGAAGGGCGAGGGGCTCTGGGTGCTGGGTTCTCCCCTGAGGCACCTGAGAATATGGTGAGGGTCCTTTCCAGTGAGATCGGGAGTTGAAAAGGTCCCAGTTCAAGGGCTGCTCT
>JANPWX010014100.1:0-13992 GCA_024734555.1 Trochalopteron elliotii
TGTCCTCTTACATGCACAACTGCAATCTCTTGAGGTTTCATCAAGGATTCTAACACCAATTTAATTAGCTTTTTATGGATCAAGTTTTTTCCTTTAGAATTGAGATACCCCCTTTTTTTCTTAGATTTTCCCAAATGTATGCACTATTCCAAAGGCATACCGGGAGTCTGTGTAGATAGTTCCTTGGTCTTGTTCCAATAGGTCCAATCCCCTCTTGAGGGCATAAATTTCACAACACTGGGCTTACCAGTTAGATGGTAATTTTCCTTTTTCTATGACTTTTAAATTGTCTTAGTTAGTACCTTCTACTACTGCATAACTTGAGAATCTTTTCCCTTTGTCCACTCTAGAGGATCCATCTGTGAATAACAACCTCCCATATGGCAACGGTATGTCTTCAAGATCCTCTCTTGTTTTTGTTTGTGAATCAACAACTTCTAAACAGTTATGTTCTAGGTCTGGTGTCGGTTCTCTTGAAAGAAATTGTGCTGGATTTAAAATTTTTGACGTGGTTAGTTCTACATCCCTAGCTGTGGTTAGAATTACTTCATACCTCAGCATTCTAGAATCGGAGAGCCACTGGGCAGCCTTTTGACTCAGCAGCGTAGTTGTTGCTTTCTATGTGTTTCAGGGCACTCCCATTCAAAAGCAAACCAATTGCGGCTTTCTTGGGCTAAAGGACCAGACCAGAAAGCGTCTTTTAAATCAATTACTGTGAACTAGGCATGTTCAGTATGGATTTTACTTAGCAAAGTGTATGGATTAGATACTACAGGGTAGTTGGTATTAGTCTTTTTATTTATTTCTCTTAGATCTTGCACCAGTCTGAATTTGTTCTCTCCTTTCTTGACATCTAGGATGGGTGTGTTGTGAGGGGACCTGCAGGGCTCGAGGATTCCTGCTGCTAACAAGTTTGTTATAATTGGGGCTACTCCTTCCCTCCCTTGTTTAACTCTTATTGGTGGTGTTCCCTTTGGTATGTTTATTTTTATAGGGGTGATGTTTAAGTAGTCATACTTTCCTTCCTCTGCCCATATGTTTGTGTTAATCTCAGCTAGATCTTCAATGGCTAACCTCATCATTTGTACAATCATTTATCCCTCTTTTGGAATGATCCCCACCCTCAGCTGCACTTGCAAGTCTCGTCCTAACAAGCTCTTCTCAGTGTTTGGTAGGTATATCAGATCTGTGGTATATCTCCTTGAATTTCCCCTGACTTCTACACACTCAACTACAGAAGCTTTAAAGGGCTTCCCTTCTGCACCTATAACATCACATAATCTTTTTCCTATTGTCAATCCAGCAGGGAGCTGTTTAAGACTGGATTTCTCTGCCCCTGTGTCAACAAGAAATTCAATTTCTTCATAGTGGGGACCCACTTCTAGGTTTACAATGGGCTCTTCATGATATTTATTATGGTCCCTCATCTTATAGAGCCTATGACACATCTAATCTGCTTTATTTGCCCCTTTCAACCATTTTTCGAGGGTTTCCTGTTCTCTTACTATCCTTTTATCAAGGATGGCCTTTTTGCATTTTTTCTTGAGGTGCCCTTCTTCTCCACAGTAAAAACAGGTTCTTGTTTCTCCTGGTCTTGGGGCAGTATTCTAAGGTAACACCCCTCTTCCCCTTCCTCGTCCTAGTGGAGGTTTAGTGCTGTCTCCACTCTGAGGGTTTTTACTATCATCTTTATTGTTCACTAAGTTTTTTACACTCTCTCTTGCTACTGCTACCATAATCTTGGTTTTTGTTCTAGTTTTCTCTCCTTCTCTTCTCAAGTACACTTTCAATGCCTCTCTCACTAATTCATGTATCTCCCTTTCTTGCCAATCCTCAAGCCTCTCTAGCTTCCTCCGGATATCTGGCCAGGATATTGTTGTTTGTTGGTGTAACAGGTAGGGTGAAATGAAAGGGGTTAATTTGTGAAATGGGGGAATTAGGTTGTGGGGGACATGGTAGTGACGGGGAGGGCAATGGAGGGGCTAAGGAGGCAGGGGGTGGAATTGTAGGGGACACTCCTATTGTGGAGCTGGCAGATGGAGGAGTTAGTGTCGGAGGGGATGGGAAGGCAGGGGGTGGAATTGTAGGGGACACCCCTATTGTGGAGCTGACAGATGGAGGAGTTAGTAGTGGAGGGGCTGGGGCTGTTAGTGGGGAGGAATAGAGTGGAGTGGTTGGGGGCAAAGTTGGAGGACTAATGGGTAACAGGGGAGGATTGCTAGGTAGTATTTATGGAACTTGTGGGTATACTGGGGGAGGAGGAGATAGATGGTCAAGAGGGTCTCACTGCTTATTTTCTTCTTTCCTCTTCTCTTTCTCATCTACTTTCTCTTTCTCTCCTCAACCTACAAATTTTTGTCACCTCTTCCTTAGACGTGCTGTTCTGCCAACAAGTAGCATAGCGTATTTGCTCACTACAGGTGTTCTCCTGAGCTTTTAAATATTGATTTAACTGATCACACATCCACAAATCTGTGGTTCCACACCACGGCCACTGGTTAGATAAATTTAAAGTTGGCCAAACTTCAACACAATAATGGATCATTTTGATCCTACTTAGATCTTTAGTTTTATCATTACTTTCCCACGATTCTAACATTTGCCCTAGTGGGCTTTCTGGTGGGATGTTCTTAATTTTGTTACTTTCTTCTACTTCTCTCTTTTTTTCTTGTCTTGCTCTTGCATACACCCATTCTCACTCCACACTCACACTGGTACCTGTAGGTAGCCCGTAAGACTCGCCCTCAGAGTCTCGGCCACTACCCCCGCCAGTACCCACACTCAGGAGCCCCAGAAGCAGTCTGGAAGACCCGCCCTTAGGGTCTCAGCCCCTGCCCCTGCAAGCCCCGTGGTACTCGGGAATGGTCTGGTTCCTGCCCCCCACTTTTTAGGGCCCAGCCACCACCCCAGCCAATACCCTCTTGCGCCCCTGTACACCAGGCAGTCCCCGTTAGACAGCCGATATGCCTGGGCCCTGGGGGTCAGCACTGCCCACTGCCAGGACTGAGTGTACAGTGTGTAGCTCACTCACTCACCCTACTGCCAAGCTTCCTACACCAGCTGAAACTTGTTTCCCTACCTCTCATGTTCGGTCGATACACCTCTCTCTAGGTGCTTACCGACCCCTGTCACGCTGCACCCCGTGTAGGTCATCCCAGCCAGTATCCACGGGTTCTGTGAGATCAAGCACTCCTCCCGCCTTGAGTTACTCTGAACTCCCTGAACTTGCACAGTGTGTGCTTATCCCCGACACCCGCAGACACCCCGGGCCGTGCCTCGGCCAGTGCTCTCAAACACTCCCCACACGTTGAGCTATCCTAAGCTCCCGGTACTAGTGTGGTATGTGCCTCATGCACTTGCCCTCAGCCTTCCCGCACGCTTGGGACGGCCTCGGTGGCCCACCCCCGTTGGGAGGCCTGCCCCACAAACAGCCTCTCACGGGCCACTCACACCCTAGGTTTCCTCCGCCCACTTGGAGGGGGGCCTCTAAGCCCCTGGGAGCGCTTTACTCACTCGCTTCCTCCTTTTCCCAATGGGCTCCTTTGCAGGAGTCACCACACGGTACTCAGAAGCCACACTCACTCAGGGGGGGCCCAGGATGGTCCCTCCCCCATTCACACACTCACTCGCCTCCCGTCACTAGGTCTTACCAAGTGCTCCTCAGCAGTGTGTCCCAACGCTGGGAGCGTGGTCTTCCTAGTGCTCCGCAGCAGTGTCCCAATCGATGCTAGAGAGCGTGGTTTTCTTGATCCGGGGGGGCCAGCATTCCCAGAGGTTCGGAGCCAGATGACGTCCACTTCTGTCCACTTCTGTCCTCTTCTATCCTCTTCTGGGTGTGGCCACTCCCTGGTTTCAGCACCATCTGAGAAAAATTGGGCAGGAGACGATGTTTCCTCCTTTATATGCCTTTATTAAAGTATCAGCTCTTTTAGAAGCAGGCGCCTCAGGGGGGGTGGGGTGGCCTCCACCGCAGTGCTGAGAAGGAGGGGGGGGCTGGACACTCTGCTGCTGCACACAGCCGAGTGGGGAATTAGCCTCCCCCCTCACGGGAGCATGCTCCCGACAATTCCAGTCCAATGTGATTTCCACTGATGAGTCGGATGTTCAGATTGCTCTTCTGGTCACGGCGAGATCAAAAGGTCCTGGCATCAATTGGCCTGTACTCTTCAGTCTTTATTGTTATTATTCTTTTTGTTTTAAGTTGTTGTTAAAGAGTCTTAATTACTGTTTGTTTTGGAAGTTGTCCCGATTTTCCTGAGGTGTTGCATCCTGGGATCTTTAATTACCATAAGGGGTGTTAGTGTAGGAGACGGGGGCAGGGGGGGTGAGATAGCCAGGCCGAGTAGAGAGGTGTAGGAGTCTTACGTTGCCATGGAAACGACATTCTTGCTTGACAGGTCACGAAGATATATTACAAAAATGAGTACAAAGAGTTTCTAACATTTAACTTTACATTTCTATAACTAATATAACTAATACTTTCTAACTTTATATTTTAACTTCTAGGAGTTGTTTTAAACCTCATTTTTCACAGCAGGATGTCCCCAGCAGGCAGGGGCAGGGTGTCCCAGCAGGGCAGGGGGGTGCAGGGTCACACCATAGCAAAAAGAGCAGTGCCGAAGAAGCCGCGACGGCGAGGCCGGGCTGGTGGAGAAGCTCAGAATTCCAGGGTACGTGAGCCGATGATGGTAGATTTCCCAGGACTGGACTTTTCTGGTGACAGTGAACTCCTTCCGTAGCAAGAAGCAGCCTAGCCGTTCTCTCTCTCCAAATGCCAAAAACCAGAGGGCCCAAGCTGCCTCCAGCTCTGTCCTTTACCTGCCCCAAAACTCGAGTTATCTCCCCATCTTAGCTTTTGCCACCTCTTTGTTTTGGTGAAGCACCCTTAAGCACCCAATACTTAGTCTCCTTAGTAACTTATGGGGAAAAAAATCTTTAGAGTAAAAAAGGAACAAACCTAACCCCCAACATGTACTTAATTGTCACAGCCAGCCTGGACACTGGTAGTTCCTGGTGTGCAGGGCAGGTGCCATTATTCCCTTGTGGTTGCAGGGGGCGCTGTGGGGCGAGGACAGAGAGCACGTGGTAATAGCGGCTTGACTGAGACCAGAAGGGATGGAAGAGAGGCTTTGCTTCACAAAGCCCTGGGGCAGTCGATCCTGGTGCCCCAGCAGGACTCTCAGAAGCAGCAAGCTGGGCCGGCAGTAATGAGCAAAAAAACCCAAAAACCAGGCTGGTAGACGAGATGTATCAGAAGCTCTGGAGCTGTGGCTGGAACCACGGGACGTCTCGGCAGGCAGGGGGTGCAGGGCTACAGTGCAGCGAAAACGCGGAGCAGTGCAGAAGAAGCAGCGGGGGCGGGACAGCAGCAGACCGGCTCCCAGCAGAGCAGAGAGGGATGAGGTCAAGATCCCGGGTACCCAAGTATGATTTATTAAAAATATAGATATTGATTTAATACCGATATCTAACTATGACGGACAAAGACTCTCTAACAGTTTAAAGTTAGAAAGTGTATGTTTATTATGACGCCGGGCAGCGTGCAGGGATAGCTCTCAAATACACACATGCAATTTACACATGATCACAGGGTCTTTTTACGTACAGGAGTATTGAATACCCAAAACACAAATACATATTCATAGCTCAGGCACATCCCATTCCCCGCTTCGTATGGTAATTAGCCAAAAAGCCATTAAGCATGCGGAGTTTGTTCTTTGAAATGGGTCGGTGGTGCTTTTTATGGGGTGGGGTCTCAAAATGATGAAGCAAGATGGGTCTTCCTCGCTTTGACTTTTTAACTTTTTAGTGCTACGTGACAACTGAATCCTGTTTTTCCAGGGTTGTTTGATTTATGATTGCATTGTATTTTTGAAGTCTATTGATTAGTCAGAATACATAAACAGGCCTCATGATTTATCGGTTCCTTAAATCCGGCTACTGTTAGTAGGGGGAAGTTTGTCTATCTTACCTCAGCAATATCTAGTTTAACTAAAGTCTTTAATTCTTAAAAATTAATGTCTCATTCCCCACTTCTTCTTTAAAGTGAGTAAATTCCTTTACTCAATATATCGAGTCTTCCTCATCTATCCAAGCCGTACAGCTAGTGTCTCTCAAGACCAAGCTATACGCCTTTGATAGTGAAGTTAAGGCTGCTACTCGTCATAGCATCTTTTAATTCCAAACAAGTATCACAACAGATAAAACTAAACTTATACTAACTAAAATAAGCAACACAACTATAGGGTGGACTAGGGCATTTAGTATACCGGTTGCTGTCGGAGACTATCCAAAAAGCACATCCCACCAATGATGAGACAAATGTTCCTCAAGCCTTTTAAAAACTCCTTTGATGGTCTCTGTGTCATGGTGTATTGTAATTAATGTCTTTTTCTCTTCTTCTCTAATTCCCTTTAAGATTTCTCTCAATTGGGGATGTTTCATCAATTGAGCGACTAAAGTCAAATTCATTCCTATGGGCACAGGCAGTATCTTCTGCACAGTGGTTAGGTTAGCCTTTATATATTGATGTGATATTACAGGTGCCCGATAGGAAAAATCACATCCCTTAATTCTAACAAAATTGCAAACACACAAATTGAATTTGGTGTCATTTACAATTTGGTTGTCTATCCTTATGATGGGGCATGCTGTCCTTAGACAGACACAACCCTGTCCTGTATACACCAGTGAAGTTTTCTGTTTGCCTGGATGAGTTTCAAAGTGACAAATATTTTGGTTTGTATCCAAACAAGTGTCTTTGTCCCCTTCTAATGTCTTTTCACATATGTACCCTAGCTGTTTCCTCACAGTACAGGGCTCTAGATTAACGGTTTGCCATTTTCCTTTAATTTCTCATGCCCACATCCTGTGTTCAGAAGGGTACAATACAGTTCCTCCATGGTTTAATCCTAAGGGGACTATTGGATGTATTAGGTCCACTGAGGCATCGTGTATAGTTAAAACAAAGGCTGTCACTATACTAGTCACAGGGTTATAGGTGAAATTGACCAGCACCCACCAAGACTGAAGCTCCTTCTCCATATCAGAGGCATTGTCCCAAACAATTTTGCGAATTTCAGCAGGGAATGTTCCCTCTCCGCCTTCTCTGATAACTGCTGCAGCCACTGATTGCATCCACAGTTGTGCCTGAGTACACCCTAGAGCCAGAGAAATGTTTTCACTAGCTGTACATAGTGCATTAATTATTACCTCATGATCTCACTCTTCTGTGTTTTCCCATTCTGGTAGTATTTGGGTCAATTTCCAATGATTGTTACCCAGTGCGAGTAGAGAGGATTGCAAAGGTTGCTGTAGTTGGACTAAATCATTCCCTACTGAGGCTAATTTATTCATCAGTACTTCTGAATCTATGGTATTTAGTACTCCCAATCCTGTTCCTAGCACCCCAGTGAGATCTCTCTTACTTCTAAAATTAGGAGGCATACTTCTTTGGAGCCAAGTGGTCCAGTCCATAAAGGGGTTCTTGAGAAATGGAGCACATTCTGGTCGAACGTGAGAAGCATTTACCTGCACTCCCATTTCTACTCGTTTTAAAGACCACTTTGGGTTAATTATCAGCTTCTGAACTCCTGTCTTTTTAATAGCATATGGCCCAATTTTGGTAATCACAGGAGTTATTTTTTCCTCTACTTCTGGGATAGCTGGCACCTGGGTGATCACAGCCTTCCTTGGCACTGGTGGAGTAATCTTGGTCTGGTCCTTATGGAGCTCAGTACATACTTGAGTGATGTTAAAGTCAATGTCATACCCTCGTATTGCACACCCCTCTATTTTGAGTCTAAACTGAGGACATTTACTCAAGCATTTGTCACAGCATTCAGGACTAATCCGGCTGGGTCTCATGGGTGGATGGTAAGCCTCATGGAACCTGTCCTGTACGAATGCATACTTACATCCCCAAACATTTCTTCCTTCCTACAAGCTTGCATTCCTGACTCTTAGCATCTTATTTAAAGCCTTACGAGAGTAAGCATCATAAGCTCTTCCTTGACACCTGTGTATCTCGGTCACATTGTACCTACGTGGTATTGCGTTGACTCTTGTTATGGTTAAGGTAATTACTGCAATAATTACAACTTTCCACATAATGTCCATAATAACTATTAGTCTATTTATTCGTGGTTCCGAGTGAGCTTCAGCTTCAGTTCGTTATCGCCTGGTGTGATCTTCCAGATTCCTTCTGGGGCTTTCTTCACTCAGGAGTGATGGATCCAGGCCTTCTGTTCTTTGATTTTGATTGCAGTGAAGGTAGTAAGAAGCACCTGGAATGGTCTTTCTCACTGTGGTTCCAAGGTCTTTTCTGCAAAAGACTTAACATATACATAAATCCCCAGGTTGTATATCATGTACTGGCTCATCTAATTCACTGTTTTGAGCTCCAGCTACATATTTCTCAATTTCTCTAAGTTGTCTATTTAGGGCTACCATATACCTATGTAGGGTTTCTTCCCCTACTTGCATGGGTGTTGTCTCTTCTTGAATTGCATACGGCCTACCATACAATATTTCAAAAGGGCTTAGTTTCTCTTTTGCCCTTGGTTTTGTCCGAATTCGCAATAATGCCAATGGGAGAGCCTGGGGCCAGGGCAAATTTACTTCTTGCCCCAGTTTCACAATTTGATGTTTAATCAAGTGATTCATTTTTTCCACTTGGCCACTAGATTGAGGGTGGTATGGGGTATGCAATTCCCAGTCTATTCCCAGGTGTTTACTTATTTGCTGTACAATTTTTGAAATAAAGTGTGGCCCTCTATCTGAGGATATGGTGGCTGGGACTCCAAACTTTGGTATTATTTCTTGCAACAGTGCCTTGGTTACCTCTCAGGCCTTAGCTGTCCTGGCAGGAAAGGCTTTTGGCCATTCTGAAAAGGTATCAGTTAACACCAATAGGTAACAATATCTTCTCTTCTTGGGCAGTTCTGTAAAATCAATTTGCCATTGTTGCCCAGGTCCACAGCCTTTCCCAATTTGTCCCATTTTAGGCTTTGGGGTATTTTTGGGATTAGTTCGGAGGCAAAGACTCCACTGACGGGTTACCTGTATCACTGTACCTTGTAACTTCCTGGCCAAAATTCTTTCCTTCAAATAGCTATACAGGGCGTCTGTTCCCCAATGTGTTTTCTCATGTTTCTTTTGCACTAATGACCATAACAAATAGGAGGGTACTATAAGCTTCCCTTCCTCTGTCACGGCCCACCCTTCTTGATTATAATTTGCTTTCTCTGCTTTAATAAGTTTTTTATCCTTCTTATTGTATACTGGCTTACCTTCAATTGAAATTTTTCCATCTGGAATCAGTGCTGCCTCAACTGTCTCATCAGGTACCTCACCTTTGGCTGCGTCTTTTGCCTCTCTGTCTGCCAGCATATTCTCTTTTTCCAATTCAGAGCTCACCTTTTGATGTACTTTGATGTGCATGATTGCTGTCCTCTCAGGTAGCTGCACGGCATCTAGCAGCTTCAGGATTTCTTGTGAATGTTTAATGCTTTTCCCCTGTGAGTTTAATAGTCCTCTCTCCTTCTAAATGGCTCCGTGTGCATGGACGACCCCAAATGCATACTTTGAGTCTGTATAGATGTTAATTTCTTTCCCTTTTGCCAGCTCTAAGGCTCGGATCAAAGCGATTATTTCAGCTTTTTGTGCAGAGGTGTTGGTGGGCAATGGTCCAGACTCTATTACCTCCCTGCTGGTGGTAACTGCATACCCAGCATGCCGCTTTCCACTGACAACGTAGCTGCTTCCGTCAGTAAACCAGGTCTCAGCATCCTCAATCGGAGTATCCTTCAGATCCGGGCGGCTGGAGTAGGTGGCTTCGATGATCTCCAGGCAGTCGTGGATCACTGGTTCTCCCATACTTGTTGCAGAATTCCTCAGGGAAGGTGGACATGATGTCTACCTAGGCCTTGAACTACCCGAGTTGAGGCCTTAACAGGGGCCTGAGTGAGGCCTTGAAGCCTGTGACGCAGCTAGAAATTCTTAGCCAAGTGTGGCGCAGTTAGAAATTAGTAGTTAAGGTGTCAGGGAAAGATAATAGGGTTGTGAAGGTCACTGAATAGACTTGTTAGTAGGCACATGATAGCCACCTTAAGAGTTAGTATAATAAAGCGTGTTTTCATACTTCTCTCTGCTGTGTGCCAACAAAGAGCTGTTGTGATTTATAAACTATATGGAATTGTATAAATGTAGCCATCTTAGCTGAATAAAGTAGAACGTAGCTGTTAACCATATTGGCTTGATCTGTGTTCTCTCTATACTCCAACTTCCTTTTTATCTCAGGCCAACCCTGGTAATACATACTCCCGCTGAGGAAGGAAGCTGGGTTCACAATGTTAGTTACCACAATCTCAACATCATCTTGTTCTACCAGTATAGCCTGGTACTTCAGGAATCTCTGTGGGGAAAGCCAGTGTCTCCCTTTTGCCTCAAGGACTGCAGACACCATGTGGGATACTAGCACAGTCATCTTCTGGCCTAGGGTGAATTTGCGTGCTTCCTGGATATTCACTGCCACTGCTGCAACAGCTCTGAGGCATCCTGGCCATCCTTTAGCAGCTGTATCTAGTTGTTTGGAAAGATAGGCCACTGCCCTCCAATATGGGCCTGGGTTCTGTGCTAGTATTCCCAAGGTGATCCCTTGCTTTTCGTGAGAGAACAAGAAGAATGGTTTACTCATGTCTGGAAGTCTTAGGGCTGGAGCTGACATGAGGGCCTTCTTTAGCTGGTCAAAGGCTCAAGTAGCTTCCTTTGTCCACTGAAGTTCTCTGATTCCATCCATGATCAAGGCATATAGAGGTTTAACAAGCAATCTGTAGCAATGCCAATTTTAGGTTTTGAATTTGTACTGTATTTGTTATTTGTCTGTATTTGGTATATTCCTTCCACCCCCCCATTCCTACCCCTGTGGGTCCTCCTGATGTAACCCCTCTATACCAGGGTTGGCCTGAGACAAAAAGGAAGTCGGAGTATAGAGAGACGCAGATCAAGCCAATATGGTTAACAGCTACGTTCTGCTTTATTTCAGCTAAGATGGCTACTTTTATACATTTCTACATAGTTTACAATCACAGCAGCTCTTCATTGGCACACAGCAGAGAGAAGTATGAAAACACACTTTATTTTACTTACTCTTAAGGTGGCTATCACGTGCTCACTAACAATTCTATTCAGTGACCTTCACAACACTATTATCTTTCCCTGACACCTTAACTACTAATTTCTAACTGCGCCACACTTGGCTAAGAATTTCTAGCTGCGTCACAGGCTTCAAGGCCTCACTCAGGCCCCTGTTAAGGCCTCAACTCGGGTAGTTCAAGGCCTAGGTAGACATCATGTCCACCTTCCCTGAGGAATTCTGCAACACCCCTCCCCCTTCCATTCCCCATTGGGTCAGTGTTTCCCCGCCCAGCCCCCGAGCTGGGAAAAAGGGGACACACCATGCCCACTCTCTCTCTGTCCTCACCCTCGCCATGCTACCACCATGGTGAGAAGGGGTCTGGAAAGGCCCCTTCCACATGGCTGCACTGAATAAACATCCTTATTAACCTAAGAGAGAGCACGATTCCTTCTTCCAAGCCTGACCCACGCAGCAGCTGCTGAGCTGACTGACCCACACGAGATGTTTCTGTGGTCTGGAGGGATTCACTGCTAGCCGGTAGCAGCCCCGACCACGAGAGAAACCACAACAGCAATCCATAATTATAGATCTACAGTCTACACCACCCTGTCATGCTCAAAAAGGTTCTAAGTTTTTTTACTGTTTGAGGCTTTGGGGTCTGGCATATTGTCTCTTTGCTATCTTGCTCTAAAGTCTTTTGTCTAGCACTCACTTCGTAACCCAGGTAAATGACTGTTTGCCCCACCAGCTGGGCTTTCTTTTGGGATACTCGATACCTCTGCAGGCCCAAGGAGTTTAGGAGGCTTACTGTCCAGTCTACACATGTCTCCTGGGTCCGTGTGGCTATCAGGAGGTCATCCACATACTGGAGCAGCTGTCCTTCTCCTGGTGGGGGTTCCCAAGACTCCAAATCCTTTGCAAGATGCTCCCCAAATATGGTAGGGGAGTTTTTGCATCCTTTGGGTAAAACACACCATGTGAGCAGAGTTTTTTGTCCAGTTTTGGGTTTTTTTTTCTCAAATGCAAAAATTTTCTGGCTGGCTTCATGGAGAGGGAGGCAAAAGAAGGCATCCTTCAAATCTAAAACGGTAAACCAGGTTAACTCAGGTGTTAAACGAGTCAGCAATGTGTAAGGATTGGCAACTACTGGGTACAGATCTTCAGTTATTTTGTTGACAGCTCTTAAGTCTTGTACTAGCCTGTATGACCCATCAGGCTTCTTCACTGGCAAGATAGGAGTGTTGAAATCAAACTGACACTTCCTTCGTAGTCCTATCTTCAAAAAGTTTTCAATAATTGGACTAATTCCTTCTCTATCTTCTTTCTTTAGGGGGTATTGTTTAACCCTTACTGGCTGTCCTCCTTCCTTAAGTTTGATCTGTGCTGGTAGTGCATTCTTTGCCCTGCCTGGTATGTCAGAAGCCCACACTCCAGGAAACACCTGATCTATTATTTTCCTGAAATTCTCTTCTTCATTTGCAACTTCAATTTCTTTGGTTATCATCATTAAACTTAACAGTCCTACATATTGTTGATCTTTTATTTCCAAAATAATTTTCCCATGCTTAAATATTATTTTTGCCTCCAGCTGCTCTAGCAGATCCCTGCCCAAAAGTGCAGATGGAGCATTAGGCATATATAAAAATTGATGAATTCCCCATTGTTTCCCCAATTTATACTTCAATGGTTTGCAAAAATAAGCTCTTTCAGATTGGCCAGTCGCCCCTTTTACCATAACATAGTCATTGGTTACAGGTATTAGGACTTTATTCAGTACTGAAAATGTTGCCCCTGTGTCTATTAAGAATTCTACCTTTTTTTCTCTGTTCCCTAGTTTGATTATAACCAGAGGGTCCCCTAGAGTGGGGCCCTCCGGTCCTCCTCAGTCCTCTTTTACATGAGCAACCACCTTTTCTCCTTTTTGACCACCTCTTCTATGTTCATCACCCTTTCTTAATTCTGGGCACTGGTTTTTTCAGTGACCAAATTTCTTGCAGAATGTGCATTGATCTTTTCCCAGTCGGGGTGGTCCCTGTTTCCGTGGACCTTGCCCATGTTTTCCTTTTTCTCTGTCTTTCACTTCTGCTACTAATTTCTTCATCCCTTGTTTGTATCCTTCTTCCCGGTTACTAAAAGCTCTCCAGGCCTCATCCAGTAAAGCTTCTAAATTCCGGCTGTCTGGACCCCGCATCTTCTGGAGTTTCCACCTGATGTCTCCTGTAGACTGTCCTAAAAATAAGTTTATTAATTGCCGTGTCCCTTCATTAGATCCAGGATCCAGGGTGGTGTGTCAGCGCATTGCGTCTCGCAGGTAATCTAGAAATTCAGAAGGTGTTTAGGAGGGGCCTTTTTTGACAGCATATAGGGCTGACCAATTTATGGTTCTGGGGATTGCTCTTTCTAGCCCTTTCACTATCAATTCCTGGTATCTCTTTAATCATCCCAACCCCTCATCATTATTAGGATGCCAGCCTGGGTCTTGAAGGGGAAATACATCTTTAACATCTTCCCGTGTTGTTCTACAGTCATCCTTGGCCAGATCCTTAGCCACTTTCAAAACTAATTGCTTTTCAGTCTCTGTTAAGGCATCAAGCAGCAACTGGAGGTCTCCCCAGTCAGGTAAATGCTGCTTGACTATAAACTTCATTTTATTAGCAACCCCTATTGGATCACTTTGATAGCCCTTAGCACTCTTTTCCCAAATCTCTAAATCAATTGAGGAAAAGGGAACCTTAATCAGTTTTGTTTCTCCATCAGAGGTCATTGCTTGTCTTAGAGGTGCTCGTATGACCTCTGTGGTTTGTTTTCGGGTCCTTGATGCTATAGGCCCTTGTGGGGAAAGTTTGGGAGCTGAC
>JANPWX010014102.1:0-13673 GCA_024734555.1 Trochalopteron elliotii
TCTTTTGCAGCAGCTGCTGCGCTCGACTCTCCCCGCCAGCCTGCCTCCCCCCGCTCAGCTGACACTGGCTCCCCCTGCGCAGGAGAAAGGGAGGGCTGCACCGCTGCGCCCCGCGCCGCCTCTCTGCCGTCTCCGCCCTGCGCACCGCCCCGGTGTTCCACCTCCCGGGCCGGCCCTGCCCCGCCTTCGGCTCCACCTGACTCCACGTCATTCACCACGCCCCCAAAATGGAACGGCCGAGCCACTTCCTGGTCGCGCTCAGTCCATCTGGGCAGCGGCGGGAGCACTTCCTCCGCCTGAGTCACATGAGCAAGGACATCCGGCGCAGCTGCGCTGGTCGCCGCCATTGCCCGCATGGCTGCGGCAGGCTGTTCCTCTGCAGAGACAGTTCGTAAGGTATTTAAAATTGTTTGCCAAACCGCTCTCCGTTCCGGAGCGAGTTTTTCGTCCCTGCCGCCTGAGATTGCGGCGTCTGACATTAAATTGCCAATCTCGCTCCATGCCACGCCGCTGAACACCAGGGGCGGCTTATTTAACTTTCCGTTTTTTCTGGCCCACAGGGCCAACTGCTCTAAGTCATTGTCCTTCAGTTTTTCACCTCTCTTAGAGAGGGGATTAAACAAAAGCCGCGTGGCTGCCGTAAATTCTGTATCCATTCTGCACTCAGTCTCTGTTCCCCACTGCGGCTTACCTTCCCCCACGGCGTGGATGGCGCACTGCGGACCAACTTCTCAGCTCCGTAGAATTCAGACCCGAGTCGACCAGGGAGGATGGGACTAAAAACGGAGGCTTAAACCACATTTAAGTGAACCACATTGAAGTGAAACCCGCGTCGAGGCGAAATTAAACCACATTGAAGTGAAAACAGGCATGCCTTTCTTAATCTGCATTGAAGCGCTGGGTCCCTGGCCTCACGTTGGGCACCATTAGAAAGCCGAGGGAACCCCAAAATGAGTGAGAAGTTGGCAAGAGCAAAAACGCATGTACGACCAGTATGGTTAATCCTACGTTCTCCGTTTATTCTGGCTAAAATGGCAGGTTATATACACTTCTACATAGTTTACAGTCACAGGTGGTCTTTCATTGGTACACAGCATAGAAAAGAATGCAAACACTTATTGTTGACCAAACTCTTAAGGCAGCTACTGTGTCCACACCAACCACTGCACCTGCTAACTACTAGAAAACTCCCGTTCCTTGTTAACACCTTAAGGGGCAATTCTCACTGGGCCACAGACTTGGCAGCTGCATTTCCACCTGTGCCACTGAGGCCCAGTCTGGGTGATTCACTCACAGTCCAAATACAAATTATATTCACTGTCCCTAAGAAATTCTGCAACAGGGAGACTGTAAGTGTTGGGTGTCTGGATCAGATCTGGATCATAATCCATGCAGGCTGGGCATGGAGACCCCCAGCAGCACCATCAGAACCCCTCAGAGCACTCCCCCGCCTTCTCTGCCCCGCTCATCCCTGGGCTGGGCTCCAGGGCTGTGTGTGACCTCCCTTATCAGCTGAATGTAGTAGCTCTCATTTCCTCCCTTCAAATGAGCCCAACAGCAGTCTCAGGTCTGGTTTATTCTGTCCTAAAAGCTCAACCAACTCTTTGCACCCGCAGTTTGCAGAGCTTTGTGCTGCACAACACAGGAACACCGAGGTGATGCTGCAGCACCTGTCCACACAAAAGCAGCTCCTGCCCTCACAGGATGGCACCTGGGAGAGGAACTGGGCCCAACCTGCACAGAGAACACCTCTGCTTCCATAAACATCACTCAGAACAACCTAAATTCAGGTTTTCAGCCAGGGCTGTCTTTAATAAAGATGAGAAGGAAGCACTGAGGCAGACAAATTAGCCACAAAAAAATGACGTGTAGGATCATGGAATATTGGAATGGTTTAAGCTGGGAAAGCCGTTTCAGATCATCGAGTCCAGCACTGCCAAGGCCACCACTAACCCAAGTCCCTTCTTTACACCAAAACATCTTCACAGACCCCACAGGGCAGGGCTGAACAGGAGACAGCCATGCTCAGGGGCAAGGGATGCACCAGGAGGGAAGGCCTGGAGGGCTCTGGGACATGCCATCCGATGGACATTGGCAGCAGGACACAGTGGGGTGGCAGAGACCAAGTCAGTGTCCCCTGGCACTGCTGTGATGGCTATGGGAGTGTCCTACAGCACATTACAGATTCCTACTCCCCCAGGCAGCTCCTCAGAGTCCTGTAGCCCCTTTGGCCTACAGGACACCTCCTCCAAGCAGCTACAGAGCACTTGGGAGCAGGAGTTCTGTGGCAGCTCAGAGGTTACACATCCCACTGCTTGGGCTGCAGCTGCAGAGCAGATGTCTGGAGGGAACAAGGGATGGAAAAAGAGAGGAACAGAAACAAAGGACCAGGAAGGTGAGGACCCTGATCTGTCCTTGCCTCCCTCACCTGCATTTCTGCAGCTACTCTGACCCCAGAGGAACAACAGAGAGGGCAGGACACAGCAGCAGCCCCCCATGTCTGAGGGTAAGCCCAGCATGGAGGGAACCTGGGGTTCCATCTCTGAAAAGGCAATGGCAAAGCAAGCTCAGAGCAGAGAGAGTGTCTGGCTCCAGCCCACCCTGTGCACCATGCCAAGAAGGTCTATCAGTGCCAGCAGAGCCACCAGCAACCTCTGTCAGATCTAAGCTTGGGGTGAAGTTTCTTCCTTCTCTTTGGTGTTTGCTGAAGCCAGAAAGAAAAATCCAGAAGAAAATCCCAGAATAGTTTGGGTTGGAAGGGACCTTAGAGATCATCTCATTCTGGCCATCTGTCATGGGCAGGGACACCTTCTACTACGCCAGGTTGCTCCAAGCCCCATCCAACCTGGCCTAGAACACTTTCAGTCATGAGGCATCCACAAGGAGCAAGATGAAAACAGCTACTCAGATGCTGAAGAAAATTAATCCATCTTGCCCATCCTGTAGTCCACCCTTTCTAAAATTGCACCATTTTCCTGTTGACCATCCCATGGATCTCACATGCACTTTGTTTGGACAAGCAGACACCGTCACTCCGAGGGCAGCCAGCAGTGCTGGAGTTTCAGCAGTGCCAGACATGGCATCCATTACCCACCACAGGTACCAACCAGGCTGCACCTCCCGATGAGGAGCCATCACATCTCATGTTTCATTACACAGACAACAGCAAAAGTCCAGTTTTCACTGCCTGGAAGAGCGTTAAACCCAGCATGGACTGAGGTCAACATCTGTAGTACTTCACAAGACCCAACACCAGCCATCACCAAAGGCCAAGGAAGGCCAAGTCAAAGGAAAACACCAACAGTTCTGCTAAAAAACCAGAACCAGCAGCAGCTTTGGCTCTGCAGGGAGCTCTCAGCTCCAATCACCCATTGGAGCATTTGCACCTCCCATGGATGTGACCTGCTGCAGCTGCTCTCCTGCTTCCCATGCCGAGGAAGAAACCCCAGCTCCTACTGCTAAATCCAGGCACTAAAGAACAATTACTTCCTTAATACACAAGGGAATTCCTTCCTACTTTTATGCATTTATTTAGCATAAACATGTGTGTTACCAGAGGAACCCATGGAGCAGAATTCCCTTGTGGTCTTGCTGCAGCTTTTTCCATGTTGTACTGTTGGAGTCCAGGGCATTCCTTTGGTTGCCCTGGATGGTCACAGACCTCGGCAGAGAGGCCTGGGACCCAAGAAAGAGGGTTTGAATCCTGGACAGGAGGGTCTGTCCAGGGGGGTTGCCTGGCACAGGGCCCAGGAAGACAGTCTTTGACCTTAGTCCATGAAAAAAGCTTTTAACATTGAGAGAAGAATTACAAGTCACAAAGGTGTGAAAACAGTAGTGTAGCTAATCACAGGGTGGAGAATTTTGTAGTTCTGGGATTTTTAGCATAGAGGTAAATGGGGGACAAGATGGAGGATTTAGGCTGTTGCCCTAAGTTCTTCTCCTTCTTCCTCGTCCTCCATCTTCTGATGTGACGTGGGCACAAAGTAGTTGAGAGAAGATTGGGTCAAAGTAGAAATGACCTTTTTAGTATAGATAATAGACATTGGCACAGAATTGTAAATAACAGACACGTAATTATCTGTATAAAAAGGTAGCGACCTCCCATCACGGGGGGAGTCGCCTGTGTCCGAGCTGCTGTGAACATCTCGGCCGGGCACAGAGAAATTTGTAAGATAAGAAATAATAAACACGCAAGAAACCAAGAAACAACAAGACCTTGAGACTCCTCTTCATTCGCGTGCCGAGCTAAAAGGCTTCAGAGGGACAGAGAGCAGAAAAAGAACCAGCCCGAACCACCACCACCACCAGAACCACCAACCTGGAATCCCGGGTCAGGCAGGAAGAAAACCCAAAAAACCCGAGATTGTACAGACTTACAAACCCACCTCGCTCCTAGCTGAAGAATGCTCAGGCTCCAGCAGCTTTGGTGGGAGGCCTACATGCCCCCAGGGAGGGAGCCCCAGTCACGGCTGTCACACCCAGCCAGTGGCCACTGCCACAGCCCTGGCATGGGCACAAGCACTCATAGGAAGGAACAGGTATTGAATTCCCAGCAGAGGCACAAAGGGTTATGTTAAGACTCTCTTCTTCCCTTCTTAAAGGCTGCAATACAAAAATGACCCCAAATCAAGTATTTCCCAGCTCAGCACAAGATCCTGCCTCCTTCCCCACCAGCCTCAGTTTTGGTTTATTGACTGGTCCCTGCTGCCCAGCAGAAGTACAGGTGCTTGCATGGGCTCCTTGCTAAACTCCTGAAATCCCATCCCACATCAGAAAGATCTGCAAAATTCAGGAGTTTAACCCCAAGGAGTCCTGGATGTGCAGCCAAGCACAAGGCCCCACTCAGCCCGCGGGGGTGCAGGCATAGAATCCCTGTCTGTGCAGGGACCCCTCCAGGCACAGCCACACATCGAGGCATAACCCAACTCCAAGTTTCAAAATGCAGTCAAGGGACATTTCTCAGCGGACACAGGTCTATGTGCACAGGGGAAGGACTGTCACCAGCTCACAGGTCCCTCCCATCAGGACCCCCTTCTGCTGCACCCCACACCCATCAGCACTGCTTGGGCATTGCTCACCACAGCTCCAGGGGCATTTCCACCTCCACCCCACAGCTCCAAACCTTGGAGACCTTCCCCAAATTTGTCCTAAACCAGGACAGAAATACTTTTGGTGCGTTGGCTGGGAAAGGGCCAGAGAAAGTGGAAAAAAACTTTAATAATAATATTTGTGGTTCTAATTGTTTTGTGGGTGTATTGGTATGTTTTTTTCCGAATTCATAATGTCATTTGGGGTGGAAGCCTGCCGGTATTTCTGGTCCCTAGGGTTTTTTGAAGTCTTAATACCTCCGTGGTACCTAGGGTTATTTCCTTACCCAGAAATAGCTCTCTGTCCTGGTTTAGGACAAATTAGGGGAAGGTCTCCAGAAGGAGCCCCCCAGAAAACAAACCTCCACCACCCCTTCCCCCCCCAGCTCTGGGTTTGAGAAGGAATTCCTCGGAGGAGAAGTGGAAAAAACCTATTTATTGACAAATAAACAAAAACACTCCCCAACACAAGGGAAAAGAAAAAATAGCCCCAGATGATACTCAGGCAGTTGCTGTGAAGGGAGGGTGCAGAGCTTCTGTCGCGGGCCCCGGGGATCCCCAGATATTCCCAGGTCCGGTCCAGAGCCGGTCCAATGATCTTAGGGGGAGGGGAAGAAAAGGGAGAGAAAAAGGGAAAAAAAAAACGAAAGCAGCGAAAGCCAGCAAAAGCAAAAACAAAGCCAGCAGCAAAGCAAAGCCAGCAGCCAAAGCAAAAAGCCAGCAGCAAAGCAAAAATCCAGCAGCAAAGCAAAGCTTGGCTTGGCTGGCTCTGGCAGAAATAAACCCAAATATTGCCAGGACTGCAGGTCTCTTCTGCCTGCTGCACCCTCAGTGGAGAGCAGAGCGGGGAAGTAAAAGCCCCACGCAGTGTGACTGAGGTCAGCCCGTGCTCTGTCACTGCCATCGCCCCTCTCAGCCGCATCCCCGGTGCCAGCGTCCCAGCAGGGCACAGGGCCCCCTGCACACCCCGCTGCAGCCCCGCTCCGGGCACACGCTCCTGCAGGGCGGTAGCTGCAGAGCACTTCACGGGAAAAAAAAAAAAAAAAAAAGTGAAGGAAATTCTGGTTTTCGAGAAAAGATAAAAAAAAAAAGGTCATTTTACAGCCTTTCCCACCTCCCCCGAGAGCGTTTGCTGGCTGGAGCCTCCCAATCCAAACACAGAGCTGGGACACGAGCAGACTCACCATGGCAGGAGCTGTTAATCCCGGTTTTGTTCATTGGAACCCATGGATTAAATGCAGAAAAAAGTATCAGTATGACCCCCAGGCTCCTTCACGCCCTCCTCGGCCACCCAGCACTGTCCACCGGCGGCAAGAGACCTTCCCACAGGCACTCCATGGCAGAGCTGCAGTTTTCCCCCGCACGGCTGTGCCGAGCAGAGCCGACGTGTCCCCGCCGCCTCGGCAAACAGGACATCCTGGCCCCGCAGGGCTGAGCGCCACGGCGGAGGTGGGAGCGGCGGGGAGGGCTCCATCCGGTCCCGCTCCCAGCCCCGCCAAAGCACGGGCAGCCGGGGCTGTCCTGCCCAGCACTGGACCCCCGTCCCGCCAGGTGAGCAGCAGTTTTCCATTCCAAACGGAGAAATAAAGGGTTGAGAGCAAAGCGTCCCGCAGGGCGGCATCGTGCCGGCTCCAGGCTCTGGGAGTGGGACCAGTGGGGAGTCTGACACTGTCCGGCAGTACACCGGGATGGAGGAGAGGGATGGGCACCCCAAAACCCCCTCTCATCATCAGACATCAACTACTCAAAGCACTGGCCGTGAGCCTCAGCTGAGGCTCCTCTCAGCAAGAGCTGCCAGCAGGTTCTGTGTGCAAGGGATGGGAAAACTGACAGCCAAGGCTGGGCCGTCATAAATTTCCCAGTCCCTCAAGATACCAAAGAGGACTAAAAGCTCAGAAAGATGGTTCAGGGACAAGAACACCAGTGCCTGTAATCTGATATATCCAGACTAAATCACCCAATTCCCTACAAATTTCCAGCTTGTGCTGAGCCCAGTGTGCTCCACCTGCCCAGGTAATGCTTCTTCCCCATGCAGCAGGAGTCAGCTCACCTCTCAGCCCAAAGCAGAGGGGTCAGCACAGTCCAAGCAAGAAGCTGTGGCTGACACAGGATTAGTCTCCGCAATGAAAACCACATTCCCTGTGCCTGCACTTGCCAAACTGGTACTTTGGCACAAATCATTCCCAGAATGAGCTGTGAGATCCCCAGAGCTGAGTATCATCTCACCTTGCTTCTGATTCCTGGTGAGAAACACCATAGGTCGCTCATCCCTGTCCAGCATTGGAAAACATCCCGCCCGCCCTCAGCTCACACCTGGCAGGTCAGACCCTTGTCAGAGTCTGTCCAAGGATGTGATATGCCTCACGACTGTCTCCAATGATTGAGGACTGAGACCCCAGACTCTGAAAGGAGCCCCTGGCCTGGTTGAGGTGGAATGTTTGCCAAGTCTCGGAGGACTGGTATGCATCTCCATGAGAACGGAGTGCAAGAACAATGGAACTGGTCACAGTGGACTGAGCCAAGGCTGCTTGTCCAAACTGGTCTGTCCGTACCGAAGGTACGGTTTGCAACTTGTTCCTGAGCACCCAACCTCAACACAGGTGGTTCCCGCTTTGGCTCTGTGCCCCTCGCTTTGGTTCCCGCCTTGACCAACCTATAAAAACTCTGAAGACCCTGCACACTTTTGTGTACACTCCACTGCAGAAGTTTGCGTCTATAGGCATCTCTAAGCCTCGAGGACTCGTCCCTCCACATTGGTAGCTATAATCCCCTTCCCCTCTTTCTCTTTCTTTCTTACTATTCTTAATTTCTCTCCCCACTATCGCATTTGTTGGCACTAAATAAAGGTGCATTTGTGATTGAGTAAACTGAGTTGTCCCTCGCTGTGTCTTTTGCACTCTGAGATCCTTAAAACAGACCATCATGAACCCTGCTTGCATTAGCGAATCGTGACAACCCTGCAGACCCAGGCTCCAGGGACCCAGGGGGGACCCCAGCCTGTCAGACCTTGCTGTCCTGACAGGCTGTGACAACGATGGAAGCTCAGGTAACAGGCCCAATATCATCACAAAAACATGCGGGGCAGTGAAACCTGCAGACAGGGGTGGAAACACAGTGGGAACATCAGGTTTAGGGAGGTCACTGAGTCTAACAGGAGCACATGGTCTATCTCTTTCTTTGTTCCCTTTTCTCCCAACTGGAAGATGTTGTTGGGGCTGGAGTTGAAACTCAAGGCTTCCCATTCTTTATGGAGCTAACAGGAGATGCCAGGACAGCAGGACAATGGAATTTTGAAGAAGTCTTAAAGGATGTCACAGTTTTCCAAACAGATGAAGGAACATTTCGAAAAAATACAGACGTCTCCTTGCCAGGAATGTGGGGAATGTCAGGGAATATTATAAAACAGGATGCAAAAGCTGGCCTCAAGCAATATTAGAGACTCTTGTGCTTGTCTGACAGTCAAGATACTGAATCCCAATGGAAGACCAATCATGGAAATGGCAGAGTCAGCTTACATGGTCCCATCCCTCTTCCTCCCACCAGAGAATCCAGCACAGCCAGGTCTGCCTGTGTTCCTTCCCATAGCCAAGCCCACCCTGTGCCTGGGCATAGACCAAAACAGGGCCCTTTATGTAAAAAAACAGTATTTCTGAGGAGCCAAGGTAAGCAAAGCCTTGCGGGACACAGAAGAGAGCCATGGATTGGGAAGGATCCAAGGATGCATGAAGCAATCTGGGCTGCTCCATGGCTAAAAGACAGTCCCAAATCCAAGACCTTTGCTGTAAGCCAGGTGGAACACTTCCCAGACATGGCTCAAACAACTCTTCTTCAGTTTGGTTAATTAACCAAGCACTTCCCGGCCTTCTGAGGGATTTACAGGCACAGGAGCTCACACCCCTGGCACAGCTATTCCGGCTCACGGGAAGTTATGATGGCAAACACATCAGAGCCAAAGTGGTGGCTGCCGACAGCAGTGCCAGGAGCAGAGGAACAGCTCCCAGGGTCAGGCCAAGGAGAAGCCCAGGGGTCAGCAGGCAGCAGGAAGCCCCAGTTCCACATATCAACTGCTTGCAGGAGGAAGCAGAGCCCAGTTACTGGCAGAGCAGCACCTTTGGCAGGAATGGGCATGTTTGTTCCAGCTTCCCTTCCATGTGAAAGCCCCTCTGTAAGGAAAAGATTTGTCACAGCAAGACCCACTTGGGGTTTTCTCATCTAGGCCCGACTGCACAATGGCCTCGCTGGTGCTCACAGCCGGACATGGTGAGGATGGGGCTGCTCGTGGGTGACAGATCCCATCCTGATGGTGGGCTGATGCCAGGGCTGGCAAAGCCTCCAGCCTGTGTTCAGAGCTTCCCAGGGGTGATACTAAGAACACTTTGCCCTCAAGACAGTCATTCTGGAATAGCCACTGTGATCACACAAGGATGAACCTCCCCAACCAAACCCCCACCACAGTAGCTGTGCACAGTAGGGGAGCCATCCCCAGCAGTCAGGGCTGTGTCCTTCAGAACAACACTCTAAAACGCTCATCTTTCCCCAAGCAAACGTTCCTTTCCAGTCCCAGCAGTGTGCAGCAGTTGTCCCACTGGTGTTTCTGAGGAAGCCTTTGCCTCAGCAAAGCTCTCCCCCAGTGCTGCTGGCTGACATGTTTGTGGTCAATCAGCTCACACCCTTCTAGAACTTTGTCCATCTAATTTTATGACTAATTTTTGACTCACATGCAAGTTTTCAGAAAGGTACCTAAAGCCCTAGCACACTTTAGCAACCTCAGCATCTTCAGGGGCAATCAACACCCACCCCCAGCTCCATCCAAGACAGCCCATGCCTTGATTTGCCCAAAATCCCATTCCCAGTGCCTGGACATGTGACTGCTCAGCCAACACTGCCTCGTTGCGCCACAACTGTGTGCACACAGTCAGCCACACTCCACTGCCCTGCCTGGCATGTGACAGGTGACCTTGACCCATGACCACGGCACACAAGGACTCACTGCTCTTCCCGCCAGCTGCTCACCGAGTGTTTCATTCCCACCTGCCCACAGGACTATGGAGTGTCACAAGGTCCCTGTGGGCTGAGAGCACCAAGTGGGGCTGCAGGAGTTGATCTTTGCTCTCCTCAGTCTCCAGAGCATTCCCAGAGAGAGAGGTGGGATATGGCATCTCCTCCCCCTTCCACTGCAAAACACCCCTGTGCCCATCCCCACCCAGGACCTTGGCAGAGCTGGAGATGAGCTGAAGGGGAGCAGTACTGGAAAAACAGGGAAAGCACTGACAAAGCAAATGGTGCATCACTCTGTGCCACGATGGGCTGAGGAGCCTGGCCAAGAAACACAAATGCTCAATAATCCATGGAACCCAGTCTTAAACAACATCCTCCATGCTACCAGGAGCCCTTCATGGCTCAGTCCCTGCTCAAGGAGCAGCACGAACAACCTGAGGGCAGGTAAATCCCAGGTGAAGCACCTGGGCAGGTGACTGGCTGTGCCAGCACAGACAGAAAACAGCCCAAGAACGGCCAAGATCTCTGTGGGTGCTGGCAGTAAGAAGAGACTCGGATCTCCAAGGATTTGAGTTCCATCCCAAGCCAGCACTGAGCACTCAGGAGGGATGTGGCCCTGCCAAGACAGATGTTCTTAACTCACAAAGTTTCCTTCTGTCCTCAGAGACCACTGATAAAATATCAGTGAACCTTATCAAAAGCCAATCATTGAGACTCCTGACCTTGCTATCTCTGCCTTCTCCAACCACTGTGGCCAAAGAAACAGAGACATAACTCAGGCTCCTTCCCCAGGACCCTGCCTGGGGAACCCTCAAAGCAAAAACTGACACTCAAAGCAAGGAGGGAGCAGGGGCTGAGGTGGGGGCAGCCACAGCACAGCAAAGTGAGTTTGCTTTGCTGAGAAGGGCAGGAAGGAAAAGCATCAAACCACGAGCTCAGCCAAGGGTCCAGCACTGCTTCCTGCCACAGTTCTGCAGAACTTCATTAATGAGCCAACAGCTGCAGCTCCCCAGCCTGTAACAGTGTTCACAGAAACAAAAAATTAATTTAAAAAAATCCCTGCTGCTTAAGCAGGTGGGAAGGCCGTGGAGAGAAGGCAAAGAGAGGCACCCTCACAGTGTGGCTGCAGCACGACAGCCATGTGTGAGCTCCAGGGACAGCGTGATCCTCGCCACAGCTTCCTCAGTCAGAGGAAGAGATTTGGGTACACCCAGCTCCTCTCAAGGAAGGCTCTGCCGGTGGGGAAGGACGATCCACCCAAAACTCGCCAGGTCCCAGCCTGCTCCTGCTGCATCTCCCCATGCCCGGGAACCTGCAGCTACCCAGAGCCAGCTGGAGCCACAGCTCCGGACACTCACCCAAGGTCAGGCTGGTAGTGGCCGCATGCCATGGGGGAATGTAAGGCACAAAGCTGCAGCTCACCAACAAACTCTGACTGTTACCACTTCTTCAATCCTCCACCAGATTCCACACCACCACAGGGAGCACAGAATCATAGAATCTTGGAACTACAGGATGGTTTAGGTTGGAAAGGACCTTTCAGCTCATCCAGTTCCAACCTCTGCCATAGGCAGGGACACCTTCCACCAGACCAGGTTACTCCAAATCTCATCCAACCTGGCCTTGAACACTTCCAGGGATGGGGCAGCCACAGCTTCTCTGGGCAACCTGTGCCAGGGCCTCACCACCCTCACAGGAAAACATTTCTTCCTGGTGCCTCAGCAGCATCTGAGGGTCACCTCTGAACCCTCTATTTGCATTTAAACACTAAAAAAAAAAAATTAAAATTAAAAATGTGTGCTTCTTTTGTGCTGAAAACTGTCCTCACCACACCAACCAGCACCACCTCATTTTATTTACCCCCTCTTCCCTGCTTCCTGCCATGCAGACACCATCAGTCAGACCAGCACTACCTCTGTGCCTGGCCCAGCACACAATGACCCCAGTTTGCAGCCAACCAAGCCAGCACCCTGCCAGCTTGCTGCCTTTAACCTGAGGCAGCCCCAGGGAGCCCCCCAGGTGCTTTCAGAGGCTGCCTACAGAGCACCAGTGCTCCCAGTCCAGCCATTCCATGCTGGGACCACTGCTCCTCCGGCTGCCAGAGCGGAGCGACACCCCAGCATTGCTGGGGCCAGGAGCCAAGGCAAAACAATGGGAACCATTTACAAGGCAGGAAGCTGCATCTGCTGGATGAAACGCTATCTTCAAACAAGACGTGTTTGAATAACTCCAGTTTCATAACTCGCCTCTTCTGATGTTAGGAAATCACATAAATGAAAAGAAAACAAAATGGGGGAGAAGAAATTTGGCACGGGGAACATTGGGCAGCAGCTTGAGCCCTGGCACTGCTTGGGGGAGCCCAGCCTGTGGCATCAGGGTCTGGCTGCAGCCCCTGCCCCAGGATCAAGGTCTAATCAAATATCCTCGGGGAAAGAGTTAAATCTGCACTACCGACCCCAGGGGCACAGTGAATGTTGATGATCTCATGCATTACCAGGTTGGCTTGTTTGACTTTTCAATAGCAATCAAAGCCATCCTGGGGGAAGGAAGACAGCCACACCAAGCACAGATGATACAGGGTTCAGCAGCTCTTATCCTCATCATCTTAAAGATAATGGAAGGGATAGCCTGAAAGCACCCTCAACACCCCGTGGATGCCAGCTCAGCCTCACCACAGTGGCAGCAGCACTGCCAGGGCACATGTGGGACTCCGCAGGACCCCACTCCTTGCCCTGCTGTGACAGTCAGCCCAGACCGCACCTCCTGCAGCTGCCACCTCCACAATTCAGGACAAGAAGCCAAAAGCTGAGGTCACCCAGCTCGGCCGCAGACCCTCCCCAGCACCCACCTCCTCTCCCCACCCTCCCCTGGCCAAATATAAACTTGCTTACAGGAAATGCCTTAAAGAAAAGGCACCTCCCTGCGTCCTGAAGAATGCCAAGAAAATAAACTGTCTCTGGGCATGAAGGAAATGGCTTTTTCTTTTTTTAAAATCACATTGCAAAGCAGCTTTAACCCCTCCAGTCCCTGCTGCAAATGCAGCCCCTGTGTGCCTCAGGCCTCAGGGAATCTCAAGGTGTCTGGACTCTGGATTGGTGATGTGAGAGGAGCCTCTTGCCAGAGGCTCTCTGTGGCATCACCAGATCCTGAAAAAAATGCCACAAAATCCACCATCTAAACATAAACTCTGTCTGACAAGGAAAGCATGGGACCCTCAAAAGGGGCTCATAGCTGGAGACCCACTCTTGATTTTACAAAAGTGCTGGCTCCATTCCCAGAGCCATTGGGCAGAATGGGAACTTGCACAGCTGTTGGCATTCCTGGAGGTCCTGCAGTGTAGCCAGGGGAGGCAGGGGGCTGCACCTTGTCCTGGTTTAGGACAAATTAGGGGAAGGTCTCCAGAAGGAGCCCCCCAGAAAATAAACCTCCACCACCCCTTCCCCCCCCAGCTCTGGGTTTGAGAAGGAATTCCTCGGAGGAGAAGTGGAAAAAACCTATTTATTGACAAATAAACAAAAACACTCCCCAACACAAGGGAAAAGGGTGGTGGAGGTTTGTTTTCTGGGGGGCTCCTTCTGGAGACCTTCC
>JANPWX010014104.1:0-10304 GCA_024734555.1 Trochalopteron elliotii
AGATAGATTTAAAATGGAAAAATAAAACTTATTATTTTTCTGTCCAAATTGGCTAGTTGATCATTTATAACACAAGGAACAGCCTACTTGGCTGCAATTGGCGAGCCCTCTGGAAGTGGAAGTGCTAGTGAGACAACCAGGAGCGGGCCCGAAGCAATCCCTCCACGGAGAAGGAGGTGAGCTGGGGGAACATGGGACAAAGTATTTCTAACGAAGAGAAAGGCATTTTTAAGCTAATGCTTGCTTTGCTTGCGAAACATGGCAAATCCTTGCCAAAGCTGGACTTGAAACTTATTCTAAAATGGGTAGCTGTTAAGTGTCCTGATGTAACTGCCTCCTCTGTTTTTATAACGGCTGTTTGGGATGATGTGGGGGTGAAGCTCTATGATTTAGCTACTACAGGACATGAGCTGGCAATGTGTATGCTCCCATCTTGGAGGCTGATCGAGACATTGAAAAAGCAAGAGCAGTCTCAGGCTGTATCTTCTGCGGATACTGCTGGCCCCCTACCCTGCTCTGTCTCTCCCAGCCCACCTGAAACCGGCCCCTCTGATACTGAAGAGCTGCAGCAGCCATCAACCACCCCTCAGCCCAAACAAAGGAGGGGAAGGCATCCTGTCTCACAGTCATTAGCAGCCTGTATTGACAATGGCAGCTCTAGCAGTGAGGGGGAGGGACACCCCTTGAATCTGGGGCCCATAGATTCAGATTATAAGACTGATCTGTTCCCTCCTGACCCTCACGATAACTGGATAAAGTTAAAGAAAAAGGCTCTAAAGGAGAGGGACTTTGATATCGCAGCTAAAATAGTCGCACCAGTCAGGCTTCACAGCGCCAGGGGAAGCAACCCACAGTGGGAACCCCTCGCTTATTTGGAAATTAAGGAACTATGATGTACAGCTACAAAACACGGACTGGATTCCCCCTTTTTTGCTAATCTTTTATGGTCTAGGCTGTCAACTCACCTTATGGCCCCTCATGATTTAAAGGGACTGGCGAACTTAACCCCAACTCAGTATGCTATTTTTGATGCTCAGTGGAAAAGGGGGTTAGAAACTTTGTAAGATTTGTGGGGCATGCAAACCAGAATCTAGCAGCCCTCACAACTGATCACCTGGCTGGAGAAAGGGCACACTCAGACCCTGTGGAACAAGCCCGCATTTCTAGAGAAGCCCTTGAGGGTATTACTGACGCTGCGCGTATTGCATTTTTAAAGGCTCCCAAAGCTGCAAGCCTCCAAAAAGTATTTACTAACGTAAAGCAGCGGCTGACTGAATCTTGCATGCAATTTATTGACTGCTTAAAACTAGCTCTTGAAAGACAAATGAAGAATGACATTGCCAGAGAGGTGTTTCTTTTAAAATTAGCTGTTGAAAATGCTAATGAGAACTGTAAAAAACTGCTTAAGTCCTTGCCTAAGGAGGAACACACCTTGCTGGAAATGATAGAGGCATGTAATTGCCTCTGGACACTTCAGCATACGGCAGCAGTTACCTATGAAGCTGTGGGGACTGGTATGGCTAATGCTTTTGCAGCTTTGAAGATTACGCCAGGGGACTCCCGAATGTGCTTTGGGTGCGGGAAATCTGGACATTTGAAAAAGGACTGTTCTGAAAAGGGGGAGGCCAGATCCAAAGTTCCTGGTATTTGCCCTCAGTGTCGTAAAGGGAGGCATTATGCTAATCAATGTCATTCCAAGTATGATTTTGAAGGACATCCAATATCAGGAAACCAGAGCTTCGCGGCACCAGGCAAAGACACAAATGCCCCAGCCGATGCCCCAGAGAGGACCACTCAAGCCTCAGCCCAGCCACCACAAGCAGCCTTCACTGGACTGTCACTAATCTACAACCTGCCACACCAGGGAGTGCCAGACTGGACTTGGCCACCTCCGTCAAAGTAACATTGCTTGATTCATCTGTTCATTTGCTTCCCACAGGAGTTTTCAGACCACCAGGGCAGAGTATGCATGCATTGCTTTTAGGTCTGTCGTCTACCTCTTTGATGGGACTGTTTGTTCTCCCTGGGATAATTGACTCTGACTCTAACAATGAGATTATGATAATGGCCTGGACACCTCAACCATCTTGCACCATGCCCCAGGGGACTCAAACAGCTCAATTGATTTTACTTCCCCAAACCATGAGCATACCCTTCACAGACGTAACGCGACAAGGAGGGTTTGGGTCTACTGGAACACCCCAAGTATGCTGGGTACAACCTATATTAGAACAACGCCCCACATGCCGGTGTACCCTGACATTAAAAGGACAAGAGATAACACTTTTTGGCTTCATAGACACAAGGGCTGAGGTTGTAGTTATCTCTCAAGCCAAATGGCCCTCACAATGGCCCCTTGCTGAAATACCTCAGGCACTGTCAGGCACTGGGGGAAGCAGCTGAAGCTATCAAAGCCGACACTTGATACAAATCAAAAGTCCTGGTTCTAAGTGGATTCCAGCAAAGAATGTGAAGCTGTTTCGAGAACCTTTGACTGCATCACCTGAGGATTCACCTTAACACCAACATCAGAGGAGAGCTCTTGTAAACAGGACCTCAACACCACATCAGCACCTGTTTGACCTCTGAGAGACTTATGCCCTTATCAAAATGGTTTGGATTACAAAGAGATATCAGGGTTTACAGGGATAGGTCGTCCTGTCTAGGAGAACCAGAACTCCATACATCACGAGGAGGTTCATACAGTGCAGAATTCCCATTTCATGAGTCTATTCTTGCTTTAGACTGGGAACACAGAGACCCTACCCAAATAGTTACTGCCTTTGAGCGAGAACTTAATGCAGGACTGCTCCTCTCCTTCCCTTGTTTAGTTTGTCATACTGGGCATCATCAAGTCTGGGTTGAATGCAAATGTGTTGAATGTGGGATACTGTGGTACTGTATATGTCAAAAAAATTGCTGTCAATGTAATCCAATGAGATGCAGCAGAAATAATGCACAAATTCAATGATTAGTGTGTGGATATAAGTTTGGTCTACCTGAAAAATTGGAAATTACTCCAGAGCAGTGGCTTACTGCTACTGAGAATAAGGATAAATGATGACTTCCCAAATATTATGGTATTTACTGGGAATTGTTTCTAGTGCTCAGACATGGCCTGTTAACCAACCAAAACCAAATGTTTGGGTAACCTTAGCAAATGTTACAGGACAGGATACGTTGTGTTTGGCCACTGCATCCCTTGATAATCCTTTTTCAACATGCCTTGTTCTGCCCTTAGACAATTGACTTTGCCTGAGTCAGGCACATACAATGTTGCAGAGCAGTATCATGCTGATGCCTGTGACCAATGGACCCCTTATCCCTCCCGGGCACCCCTTGAGCCTCAAGAGTTAGAACTTTTGGGCTCAGTGAAAATGGATCTTTGTGTAAGGTTTAATTCCAGGAAAAATCAGTCTAAGCCTTGGGATGTTTCCTCTCATCACTCTGTGTATAAAAATGCCAGGGCTAGGTGTAATTATACATCCAGGATTATTTCTCACTCAACCAATGCTCCATTACTTTTACCTCCTGGGTGTGGTGATTTTACGTTTGCCGAATTTTGTTTGCTAACTGGGAGATAGGATTTTGGGACAAAAAGGTGAAACAGGCTCAACTTAAAAGTAAACAGATAGTTTATTAACACACAGTAAGGAAAAGAAGAAATGAAACTTTTAAAACCTTTCTCCTCCCCCCATAAGTGTTCACTTGCTTACAAACAACATAGAAACAAAACTTGCAACATTCAGTCAGTTTTATTATTTAAATATAGTCTTTTATTAATTCTTCAGGAGAGGAGTTTCTTGTTTGCTATGGAATTCTCCCACTGACAACCTAGAAAAGTTTTCTTGTAGGTCGGAACTCTCACAGAAACAGCCGCCCGGGAAAAACTTGCTTTTATGTGGTTTCTTCCCATTAGCAGTTTTTTAAGCTGCTTATGGGTTGTGGAACTCAGGCATTTGGGGTGTCACTTTTTAAAGATAAGCAACTTCAAAGCAAAGGATTTCTTGTCTCAAGGAACAGAGATGTCTTCACACTTCTTTCACTGGTGCAGGAGCTCTTTCTTTCTGTTCAGACATTTCATGGGACTGTACAGTTCATCACAAACACCTTTGCTCAAAAATCCACAAATCATCTTCCCAAATGCATATTTTCCATGATTTAAAGGACAATTTACCAATAGAGTTCATTTTCATAGCTCAAACAAGAAAGTCCAGCCAGCAGGCAACTCCTTTATTTTTTCTTTAGATAGTCTTTTTCTCACTCTCTTCATCTGACTGTTATGCTAAGTCTCCTTTATGCTCAATTACTTTGTTTTCCCTCTGGGAAGAGCTAGTGCTTTGGAAGTTCTATCTCTTGGCAAGAAAGAGTTAAAGCTTGCCCAGGCCTGAGGTGGTTATGTGATTTCTGCCGGACGGCAGCCAGGATTTTCAAAAGCCGCGGGAATGGGGGAAAAACTCAGGCAAACAAATTTCAGAGCAGCCCAGCTGATGAAAAGGTTTCTTGCCTGTGGCAGTCTCAGGGCACCCAAGGAATGAAGCAGACGCAGCAGCTCAAGGGGAAGCTTCTACTACTTTATTCTAAAAATCTGACTCCATATATACATTTTTACAAAAGGCCAGAGATTGGCTACATAGGTTGCCACCTCTTGACCTGGATGGTGAACATCACCGTCCATCACATTTCTCCTCCCAGAGGACAAGAATGCAAACAATAGATAAGTGCTAAAAATATACATTATTTTTGTGAAGCTGCGTGAGAAACTCCAGTTCAAGAGTATAAACAACAAAAAGACTTCTGCATCAGGGCGACACTTGCCCCCTACCCCTCGGTCTCATTCAGGGTGGGCCCAGCTTGGAGCAGCTGCAGGCTCCCCTCCCCCTGCTGGGGAAAGGGCCCAGGCCCACGGCCAGGCTTTGGGCCAGCTCCTCCCCATAGGGAGAGCGGCAGGGTGTTTCCAGCTGCTAAAAAACAGATCTGGGCTGGGATGGGGGCACATCATCCCCTCTCCCGGCCTGGGAGTCACTGGGCCAGGCGGGCCTCCCGTGAAAGCCTGGGCCTGGGCAGGCCAGGCCGTCCTGGCCCCCTCCAAAGGAGAGAGCCAGCACTGCCTTACCTCCTTTGAAGGCAGAAGGAAGAGAGAGCGATCCCAGGCTTCCTTCTAACTTTTAAGGCTGTGTGACCCAGAGGTGTATCCCTGCATGCAATTGGCCATTTTGGTTGTTAGTTCAAAGGAAATCACCAATTACACCTCACCATGTGTGCTAAACTGACACACTGGTGTATTTTTAATTTGTGGGGATAGGGCTTGGCCTGCCATCCCATCACATATTAAAGGAGGACCATGCAGCCTTGGGCGATTATCCCTTTTAACCCGCAAACACATCCATGATTTTTCAACATAAATATGCCTCAAGAATTAAGCAAACCTTACATGCTTTTGACAAAGATTGTGATGACCAGTTTGATTTTTGGTCCAGAGGGCAGCAATGGGCTGTGTCATTTTTTACCCCTGGTGTAGCAGCAGGAAAAGCTTTAGGATTACTTAACAGATTAGGTTGTTGTCTAGCTAAACAAACTAATGCTACATCCTTAGCATTAACAGGGCTTTTAACTGATATTGATTCTGTCAGACATGCTACTTTGCAAATTAGGGCAGTGATAGATTTTTTGGTTTTAGCACAAGGACATGGGTGTGATGAATTTGATGGAATGTATTGCATGAACCTGTCTTACCACTCCCAGTCAATCTATGCAAACATTCAAGCCCTGAAAGAGGGTGTAAACAAACTGCAAGTAGGTGATGGATTTGATTAGCTAGGTCAACTTCTGGGGAATTGGGGACTTAGTGGATGGATAAGGAATTTAGTTAAAATAAGCTTATATGTATTAGGCATTATATGATGTATTGTTATGGTTATTCCTTGTATTTTACAGTGTGTGAAAAATTTAATAGACAAGTCACTTAAGCATGTATTTTTGGTTGAAAAGGAAGGGGGAAGTATAGGGATTGAAACAGAGCCTGGTATCTTAGGCCTGATTGAGCAGAAACCATGTGAGAGACAGACACAGATAAAGGCTCCCTGGGGTAGAAGTGAGCAAGAAACATATTGTGAAACTTTCTAATGACTACCAAATAACTGATGTCATAAAGAATGCATAACCAATGAGCATTGTTACCAGAGACAGAACACTATATAAGTGCCATACAATAAAAACTCTATATAAACACCTTGTCTCTCAATCACTGATAAGCTACTGCCAATGCAGTATGCAAAACTTTTAGAACTGATTATTCCCCAGTATGGAATAGTAAACAACTGCGGGGGTTTGGTGCTGCTTTCCATCTAGCTCTGGCACCGAGCTCTCATTAAAGGGTACAGTTTGGTACCTTTCCAATCCTGTGGGTCTTGGCCTTGGGCAGAAGTGTGGCAGTGGCGAGGAATGAAGAGAGGACTCACGTGAGGTTCAACTGGGGTTTATTTCACCCAGAGGGGGAACCCACGAAAGCCAATTCCCCTCTCTGACCGGCCCTTAAGTATCAGGGTGGGGAAAGGGGTAGGGGACAGTCTGGAACCAATCCCGGGGAGGGGGGAGTGACCCAGAACACAAAGGACAGACAGTAGAACAATTCCATACATAAAAAGGGGAGTGAGGAATCGAGAACCTGACAAATCACTCAACAGCCTTCCAAAAACTTTCCAGGCTTCAGGGAGGGCTACTGAGTGATGGACAGGACCCATCAAAGGGAGAAAACCAAAAAGGGGTTTAACATGAGGGTATGGGACAAACCATTGTACAGAAATTTGGTAAACCCAAAATGCACACCACAACAAACAACATTGACTCAGACCAAGGAACCCATTTCACATCAAAGATACTATGGCGGGTGGTCCAAGCTCTGGGTATAGAAGGGGAATTACACACTCCATGGCATCCACAAAGTTCAGGGCAGGTTGAAAGGATGAATCAAACTCTCAAGAAAACTTTGACTAAACTGATGATTGAAACCCAAATGTCATGGGTAAAATGCCTACCTCTTACCTTGTTGAGAATCAGAACACAACCTAGATCAGATGTAGGGATTTCACCTTATGAAATGATGTTTGGCTTACCTTTTCTGATTTCACCAAATAGTATTGCCACCTATGAAGAAGGGGAGGACAGGGTCAAGAAATATGTCCTGTCTATACCACAAGCTCTAGAGGAACTGAGGGAAAAGGGAAGAATCCCTCAGATTGCTACCCTAGATTTCAAAATTCATAATGTCAATCCTGGGAACCGGAAAGATCAACCTTTAAACCCCAAATGGGAAGGTCCCTTTGAGGTTCTGCTCACCACTGAATCAGCTGTATGAACTGCAGAGCGAGGATGGACTCATGCTAGCAGAATAAAAGGGCCAGTAGAAGAACTCAAGGACTGGAAGATTGTCACTTTCACAGGAGGACTGAAAATGACCCTGAAACGAAACATGCGGGCTCAATTTGGCAAGTAAACCACAGGCAACCGCACATTAATCCAGACTGGAAGGAAATTCCCTGTGGGCTTTATCAGTTGTTTTGTATTCCCAAAGGCCAGAGGCTTTCCAAACTCCAAGACAACCTTTAGGGCAGTAATTTACTTCATCAATAAGGGGGATCAGGGTTATATGGATTAACAAACACCAAGTCCATAGGCGATCCTAGAATTTTTGCTTTTGCCTGTGACCTACAAAAAGAAAAAACATCAGCTCTACCTGCTGAGACATCTCCCAGATTTATTCCTGGTCATGAGGCATTAATTTTTAAGAATTAAAGACTTTAGTTAAACTAGATATTGCTGATGTAAGATAGACAAACTTCCCTCTACTAACAGTAGCCGGATTTAAGGAACCAATAAATCATGAGGCCTGTTTATGTATTCTGACTAATCAATAGACTCCAAGAATACAATACAATCATAAATCAAACAGCCCTGAAAAACAGGATTCAGTTGTCACGTAGCACTAAAAGGTTAAAAAGTCAAAGCGAGGAAGACCCATTTACTTCATCATTTTGAGATCCCACCCCATAAAAAGGATCACCGACCCATTTCAAAGAACAAACTACGCATGCTTAATGGCTTTTTGGCTAATTACCATACGAAGCGGGGAATGGGATGTACCAGAGCTATGAATATGTATTTGTGTTTTGGATATTCAATACTCCTGTACATAAAAAGACCCTGTGATCATCTGTAAATTGCGTGTGTGTATTTGGGAGCTATCCTGCACGCTGCCCGGCATCGTAATAAACATACACTTTCTAACTTTAAACTGTTAGAGAGTCTTTGTGCGTCATAGTTGGATATTGGTATTAAATCAATAGCCGTATTTTTAATAAATCATTTGGCGACCGCGGCAGGACCTGCTCTCTCCGGCCGGGGGGGCCATCGGAGCCTGGGACCCCTCAGGGCGCCCGCCCAGAATTTCCTGGGAAGAGGGCTCCCACGGCTCCGCTGACACCCCCGGGGAAAGACTAGAGCCTGCTGGAACTACGGACAAAAGGTATGTTTAAAGAAATTTGAATTAAAAATCAGGTACCTTTGAATAGAGGCCGCTTATAAGTCATGAGAGACATCTTATGCAAAGCAGAAGCCTGACTGGGTTTTGGAAACTCCGCGGAGTTGTTGTTGTTGTTGTTCCAGGTAAAGCTGGTAACTTGTGGCTGCCTCCCAAGTAGGGGGAGGCAGGGGTGGCAGCAGGCCGCCAGTGTTGTTGGTTTTAGGAGCAGTGGTAGCTCCGATTTCAGCTTGTAGTTTAAAAGGTATTCCATACTCTGAAGGGCTAGCCCCAGTTTTGAGACACGAAGGGTCCCGTTTTGGGTTGTGATCCCGCGCGCTGGATGTGTGTGTGTATTACAGACGGTGCTTGTTTGGTAGTGGTCTTGTAGGTTTGTGATTGTGTGTGCTTAAGTGGAAAAAGAATCATTTGTGTACCGTATGTGTTATGATGTGTGACAGTTTGTCTTGTAGGCGTTTTGGTTTGTGTAATTTTGGAGCGTGTTACTAACCTTTGTAAGTGTTTTTAAAAGTTTTGCAAGTTAAAAGTTGTAAGAGATTTTTAAACCCCCGCCGATCGGTGGAAGAAAACCTCTTTCTGAGAAAGCTGAGAGATTTAGGGCTTATGCCGTGACTGAAGTGTGTCACGGAGAGCGTTGTGTGTGAATTCTGACTGTGTAACTGATAGTGTGATTTTAATCAGTGTGTGGTTCAGTAGAAAAACATCTGTAAGTGAATAAGCTGTTTATTGTTTGTAAGTAAAACAAGCAAAGTAAAAGGGTTTGGTTTTTTTTTTCCTCTCGAAAGCCTAGCCCGACATAGCGCAGTGATCAAGGTGATTTGTTGCCCTGGTAACCGGAGAGGAATCCAGGCTTGGCAGCCTCAGGCCACGTCCCTTGTAAAACGCCGAAAGGATTTTGGCGAGAGCTTGTTAAAACTTTTGGTTGAATGTGTTTAGGGTCGTAAAGGACCCCCGACTGTTTCCTTTGTGAGCCTAAAACTGTTGGTGTTTGGAGTCAAGTCCCTGCAGGAAAAGGGAAACCTGGTCTAGCAGCTTTTGATTGTGTGCAAAGAACAGGAAGCCCAGTGCCAGCAGAGGTAGCCAGGGATTTTAGTGTACTGAGATAGCCGTGATTTACACAGCGATTCACATTCTGAGGGCAGCACAGAATAGTGGGATTTCTGCCAGAGCTCGGCTAGTACTTTGCAAAGTTCACATTTGATAACTTTAAAAGAATTTTAATAGCAATATACCCAAGGCAAGGCATAACAGCAGACCTAGTTTAATGAGTGATTGATAACCAACAATTTGAGTAAAGTACCTGGCTTATTGTGTGGAGTTTTTTTATTGTTTGTTTGTTTTGGTTTAGTTTTTTTTTTTTTTTGTAATAAAAGGAGGGTTTTCTTTTTCTTTTCTTAACCATAAATTCTTTCCTCTACAGCTGATGCTTCGAGCCTTGTTTTGAAGAATGACATACTGCTAACTTTTTTCTTTTTAAAATTAACAAACTGGTTTTTTTTTTTTTTTTCCTTTTGCTAGTTAAATTGTATGCTCAGGAATAGGAGGGACAAGAATTGGGAGGCTGGTTCAGAAGAGTTCCCCTGCCCAAGGATGGGATTTCAGGAATCTTAAAGAAACCAGTAAAAATTCTTAAAGTTGAGTGTTGCCAGCATATTTTTGTATCAGAGGAATACCAAGTGGAAGTTAAAAACTGGGATAAGATCAAAAAGCATTGGGAATGTAATAGATGTGATTATAAATTCGTGCAATTAAAACATAGAAGGAA
>JANPWX010014127.1:0-11801 GCA_024734555.1 Trochalopteron elliotii
GCCCCATTTTCCCTATAGGTCACTGACCCCTGCCCTGCCCCTTGTACTGCCCCCATGCCCTCAGGTCATTGGCTGCTGACCCCATACTTAAGCCTGTGCACAACATATGTCCTGGTCTTTGTCCCTGATCTACCCTTCGGCACCAGGAATAAACCTCTGCTGGAACTCAATTATACAAAGGCCCTTCTTGCCTCTCTTTGCTGAGCTTAGTCGTGGCATGCGTGGATGTGTGAGCTTGATTGCTTTGCCTGAGTTCCTTCCAAGTGACTTTTCCATGGGAGATGCTTATTTGGATATAGGTAGCAGCTACACCATCGAAAAAGCACACTGCTACATTGTAGTACTCATTTAATCTGCAATGGAAGGATGTCGTTTCAAAGGCAAAATCCAGTTCACAGTGATCTCAGTGGGACATCTGCTATTGACTTAGGAGCACAGTTGGGCCAAAACCTCTTGAATAAACAGAAAAAACAGTTATTGCCAAGGACAAAGTCATCAGGGAAGGTAATTTTATCTCCACCATGTTCAAAGGTATTACAGATGCTGAAGGATTTAAAATGTGAAGCACTAGCTTTAGGCTGACTTAACCTAAATCCCTTCTTTACTTCAAAAATGCTTCTTTTGTAGAAAAAGTCTCTCCATATTTGGAAACTGCTTCCTCTGAACCAGCTTGGGTCTCCATGACAAAGCTAAAACAAAAGGGTTTCCAGAACCATCCTTTTCCCAAAGAACATAAAGATGAAGACAAAGCTTTGACCAAAGTGGATAAAGGGGAGGAAGAGTAGCAAGCAATGTTGCATGGGTGTGAATCCTGCCCCAGGTCACCTGGGTACTTTTGCAAGCTGTTCAATATTGTCTTCATGAAAGGTGTGTTGTGATGAGACACAGGATTAGGAATTAGAGGGGTATTGATTAGAAATAGATATTTAGATGATGTATATTGCTTAATATTTGCTGCATTTTACTGTGCTAACTGCCTGTAAAAGGAAGACGATGTACGTGCGAAAGCAATATGAAAGAATGCAAGGATGTGTGATAAGGGGAAGGATGATGTTCACCAAAACAGGACGAAGTACGCTAAACTTACAAGGCTACTAAGATAACAAGGCTCCTTGGGCTCCCAGAACTAGATTAGACCAGCCTCATGGTTTGGACTGTGACCAAAGGATCAGTAACCATGTGCAAGGAGATGGGGTGAGAAGGTCAGCTTTGATGAAGACCACTTACTTCATCCCCTGCAACCCCCAAGATGACCACCAGAGACAAGTATGCAGGCGCAAGGGACTCATAAGTTAATTAGCATACAAAACGGGGCAAGGTGGAGCTAGGAAATGAATATGCATAGATGCATTGCAAAACCTAATGTATATGTAATATTTTACAGGATAAAAAAGAACGCTGAGAGCATGCCTTTGCAGAACTATCCCGCATGCGTCTGGCCAAAATAAACTATATACCTACTTTATAATTCACTTTCTCTTTGAGGTTTTGTGTCTTTCCACATATCAGTGAGCACTACTCAAAGAGAGCTTTGCAGGCCTGGCCTCTAAAACACTAAGAAAGACAACTGATGCAAGTGAGCAAACAGCTGTGACTACACTGTCACAGGGATTAGTTTCAGAGCTGGATGGTCAAATATGTTCCTTTGCACTGCTCAAACCTGAGCCTTTCAGCATTTTCTTATTGCCCAGAGCATATTTATGTAGCTGCTTTGAGTTGCATTATTTTCCTCACTGCCTTCTCCCTCCCTCCTACAGGATGTTCCCAACCATCCTTGCCTGGCTTTTGCTGCATTCCCACAGCCAGGTTTGAGAGGTTGCCAGGGTGAGCTTTATGAGTGCCCATTGCTGGCAGTTAGTTGCGTTTTTTTCTTCTCTCCTCACACTGCAGCAAGAGATCTGTGCTAGTGAGAACACACTGAAGAAGAATATGCCTTCCAGCTCTCAGGACAAGAAAACACAAATGAAGACTGGTGTGTCTGCAACAGCAGGTATTCTTTTTCTTTACATAGTGGCTACAGTTTGCACCAGTAAGTAGTGTGGGTGGCAGGTGATGCGGGAAGAGGGACACCATTTTTATAAACAGCACACTTTATATAAGGCCTATTCAGACCATGGTTTTTGTATAAGTCAACATAATGGCTTGTTTGCTCAGCACAGAAAGCAAGTGAGGGACTCTTATCTCCACTGCCAGTTCATGAAATGGCATATAAACAGTCTGGTGATTTATTACTGGCCAAGATCAGTACTAAAGAATAGCAGTTGAAATTGGAGAGTGTCCAGAAGAGAGCAGCAAAAAAGGTCAGGTCTTCTAGATCTCCAGTCAGCCAGGAAATACTGATAGGAGTGGAGTTGTTTAGTCTAGAAAAGACAACTAAATTTTCTGCAGAGATCAAGACTAGTCTTTATGGCTAGCATGGACTTTAAATGCACCAGGGGATGTTTAGCTTAGATGTTAGGAAATACTTTCTAACAATAAGGGCAGTTAGGTGCAGAAGAGCATGGCTTGCATATGGAGAGTGTGCAGTTTCCATGGCCAGATGTGTTGAATAGATAAACATATATCAAGAATAATTTAGGTAGAGTCAGTTTCACCCTCAGGTGAAGACAGGTTGGATGGCCCCTCTCCTGAACACTTAGCTGTGTTTCTCTATATTAAAGATGCAGGGGAAGAGTGTGACGCACTTGATGACTCACATTACCTCTTTCAAGGCTTCTGCTGGGCTGCAGCTTCTCCCACCCTGCTTACTCTGTGGTGCCAAACCTCAGAGACACACTCCAGCTAGATACAGATAAGCCAGTCCTTCAGCTGTAAAAGCATATTGTGCTAGCTGAAAGCTATTGATTGCAGATACTGCCTAAGTAGATAAGAAATGCACCACTGTGTCAGACCTGTGGCAATGGATGCAGATTCCTGTAGCTGACACAGTAAGAGATGCTGCCTAGACAGAGCCCATGCACCTAGCCCCTTTCTTTCCCTGTGTAATCTAGCAGCACCCAGAGTTGTTTTACTAGAGATATTTGAGAGTACCTCTGTGCTGTTCCCTGTAGTAGTTATTGCTAGAGCTGTTAACCATTTCTGAATCTACAGGTTCTACAAAATTAGCTTTCTCCCTTACTACAGTAAGTGACTGGCTCAGGATGTTTGCACCAACACAGAGGCTCTGATGTCAGTTGCCGCTAATTTTGTGTGTGTATGTGTGATTAAAATACCACACCTTTTTAAAAGGATTCTGCTACAGGCCAGACTTATCTTATGGTTTTAGGTGCAAAGTGAGAGATTAAACATAAACAGGCCAAGATTTTTGCTCAGATGAGGTCTTCCTCTGAAAGGCGGGTTTTCTGGATTTCTATTTATTGCATTATTCTAGGTTTGGAAGCCCAGCAGCCTTTGGTCAGAATTCAGAACTTCACAAATTACTCTGCTACTTGTTTATTAGAATTTGCAGTCTTTGTGGTGCTTATAGCAGAATTACAAGTTTTTGTGTGCTACTTCTTCCCCAGAATTGGCCTAGTTTCCTGATATCCAGTGACTGTTTCCTTGCCTCCAGAGGTAGCATTTATAGGCATATTCTGGTGTCCCACGACTTGAGCATCACAAAAAATTTTGACTAGTGCTGATATTTAAGGAAAACACTGTTCTTCTGCTGCTCAGAAAGCCAGGCCCTATTGTTTAGGAAATGTTCAGCACTGTCTACACATGAGTAGGAAATTTGGAATCCCAAATGTAAACTCTTCTCTGATTTGGTTCCCATTAGCCCAACCAGGACTTTGTCTAGTTGAAAGTGCTGGTGGTAGAAAGGATGTAGAGTTAATATCTAGAGGAGTTATTTATTAGGATTGTTGTCCTTATTATGAAGAAGGTTCTCTCCCAAAATGTGAAAATTAATTTTCAAAATCAAAATTTCAGTAACACTTGAATTCCTACCTCATCTTAGATATTTCTGAAAATGTCTTGTGTAGGTAGAGCTGCAGCCTGTTTAATGGACAGTATCCTTCCTCCAGTATTCTTAAGTACAGTTTACCTCCTGCAAGAACTACCAACCAGCCTGAACTTTTAAAAGACCAGAGATCTCCTGAGTGAATATAGGGAACTACTTTAGCTCTGCTTATGGAGAGTGACTAATGGAGTTGATGGATATTTTCCATTGATTCCAGTGCAAGCAAGATCAAGCTTCTTGTACTTAACATGGCTTAGACATTAATTTTGAAAAATTTCAAACAAGGTGAATGGAGCAGGCCTTTTCTAAATAGGAACTCAAAGCCATCAAAGAAGCATTATCTGTATTCCTACATCCTTTGTGAGTATGACAGGCATCTGTTAGGCTGCATGAAGAGGAACACCTAGTACTATCAGAATCCCACCATCATATCTTACAAGTGAAAGTACATAAAGCAGTGGTTTGATTCCTACTTAGTGATTAATAATATTGCTGGAGCAATAGTTGTGTTGGCAGTGAAGACTAAAAAAATTCTTTAAGTCTTCTCAGCATTGGAAAACAAACTTTTATCTCCACAGCAAGCCTGGGGTAATCCTTATCCTGCAACTATTTTGTTTCTGTTTTCCTGCATACTCAGGAGTTTTATTCCTAGATTTTCTTGCTCTCACAGAGCAGAATTAGCCTGTGGAAATCCTTGCTGTGCACTTTAATAAAAATCAAGAGTTTGAAAAATTAAAAAATGAATTAACCAAGAATATGAATTAGACAAATAATTGAGGCTATAGTCTTCACATGCTTCACATGAAGAATTTTGAAAAATTTCTTTCATTTATCCAGGCTTAGAAACTTGATGTTTGGACTGAGAAGAAGGTTTTTTTAATGGGCACATTACTCACTGTCTAGTATCAATTTTCCTGTTGCAATAGCTGGTCCTCACCATTGCTGTAGCTGGACCAGAGAGTGCCAGCAATAGCCAATTAACAATTCCTTTGACTTATTGGGGAGTCAAAAGCATTTTGGGCAGTAAAACAGTTTCTTTTGAGAGAAGAAAATATTATTGGCAGAAATTGGATTTTTAACTCTCTAGACTTCTGGTGAGTGATGTATATCTTCTCATGGGCAGGTAAAGTTGGACCAATTTCTCAGGAAGCATCTGCAGTTCCTGCTGTTGAAAAGGAAGCAAGGCACTCCTCTAACCTGCCAATGACACCGTGCAGTCCTGCTGAATCGCCCTGGCTGTTCCTGGCCAAGAAGAAAGCCAAAGCATAGAATGAAATGCCCCAGATCATACATTAGCAAATGACATGAGCATCCTTCTTTGCATTGCCAATAGCTGTGTTATCTCCATTTAATCTCTTTTTTACTGTGACCATTTTTTTTCTTTTGAGAAATAAGAGCCTTAAAACTTTTGATCAGACTGTTGTATGTAAAGACATAATGAAGAAATGCCATTGTGGGCTTAATTTGATATATTAGGAAGCTGAGAATTTCCAACTACCAAACACTAGGAAAATTTGATTCATTTTTATATGCTTACACATCTGATGGTGATGTTCTAAGAAGACATGCTTCAGGCTTTTGAAACATTTGTCTAGCAAGATATGTTTTTAAAGTTTCTTTTAAAGAAAGTTGTTCTTTTAAAAGGACTGTACAGTATTTTGTACAGTTTGGCTTTGAGCTAAGAAATAACATATGCTTTAAAATAGATACAATGCTGGCCACTGATGCACCATGAGTCATGGACGTTGATGTCATCACACTTTTTTCTCTTGTGCTCTGTGATGGGCAGCCTGACTGCTTCAGATTGTTAATGCATCTGGTTTGTGATAGCTGTAAGATTTAAACACACTGTGAGTTGGAGTGATTCTGGCTTTTGTGTGATTTGAAGTGTCAGTGCTGTTGGTCCTGTGCTTTGCACACAGATACCTACTGGAATGGCCCAGAGCTGCACACCCATTCTCTCCCATGAACTGGAAAACCACCATACTGTAGCTTATAGTCTGCTTTTAGTTATACCTTTAGAAATCTGGGTAAATAAAACATTCTGCTAAAAAAATCCTTCCTTTAATTATGGCAAATAGTGATTTTTTTGGTGAGATTCCTCAGCCAATTGTCTCTCAAGTGTGTATTAGGGGGACAACTTGTATTGACGACTGAGAAGAGATGGGAAGACTGATTCAGTGATCAGAATTCGATTTTACTCAAGTTTTCCAAAAGCTTATATACCATTTCAGGAAGGTTAATAATTTCCACTACAATAATTAGGTTAAAAGATCATACAAACAACTCATGCATTTTACATCATCTCTCTCGTAGGGGGTTGATTGAATCTCTCCTCTTCCCCTAAGGAGGTTTAATCCCATCTTCTTGTAATCTCAGAGCTCTGTTTGTTCATGCCATGGTATCCTGATTATCAAACTAGCTATGCTAATTAAGTCTGTCTTACTTTGTCTTGTGTATTCCCATATCTCCCCCTTCTGTATTAACCAAAAACATTCCTTTAATGGCCTTATTAATTAATTTCTGCACACATTGAAGCAAGCAAGGTATCATAACTAACATTATTATTATTAAAATCATCACATGCATTCCTATCCTAAAAAAATCCTTTAGCCAAGGTGTCAAACCCCAGCCACTAAACAGGTTATCTAGCCAAGATCTAGATTCTACATTTAGTTTAAACACACTATCCTTTAGCAGCTGTATGCTTTTATGGATAGATTCTGAGTGATCAGAAAGATTCATACAACACATTCCATCGAAATCTTCACATCCATGGCCTTGGGCCAGGAGGAGAAAATTGATGGCAGCCTGGTTTTGCAAACTGGCATGCATTACACTGTCAACATCTGTTAATAAATTTGATAAAGTGGAGCTGGTGGCATTTGTCTGTTTTGCCAGCCAGCAGGCTACCTTATTTAATTGACTCAAGGCCTTTTTTGCAGCCAGTCCTGGCAAAAGCAAAGAGGCCCAATTCATCTGGGTCACAGACCACAAAGACAATTCATCATCACAGTATTCATCAAATGCATGCAAACTGCCCCTTGTTCTGCAGGGATACTTGTGCTGTAAAATCACTGACGCATTAGGTGTTAGCACAGTCATGAGACATAGGCTTTAAAGAATTAGGGATTTTAGAGGAGATTTTAGTTAGACATAAGCTTTGCTGGAATTAATTAAAGTTTGTTAAAAGTTTGTGGTTACTTAAGGGAAACCAGATTTCAGTTAACTTTCCCAGGCCTCAATAAGTGATTACTTGTCAACTTTATGTTTTGCTTAGCTGGGTTTGTAATGAAGAACAGACAACCTGATAAATAGATTAGGAACACAAGACAATTACAGAAACTCCCCTATTCCGAAAGCCATTGAAAGTCATGCACCTGGGGAAATGGGAGTCCTGCCAGAGCTCATTTGACACATTTGCATTGAAAAGGTAGAAAGTTCAGAGCGATGAAGAGTCATTTTACTTCCTCATTTTAAGCCCCCTCCCCTTGAAAAAGACCACCGACCCATTTCAAAGGGCAAACTATGCATGCTTAATTGTTTTTTTGGCTAATTACCATATGAAGCTGAGAATGGGACTGTACCAGGGCTATGAATATGCATTTGTGTTTGAGTATTCAACATCTTTGTAAATAAAAGGACTCTGTGATTGTCTGTAAATTGCAGTGTGTATTTGGGAGCTATCCCGAATGCTGCCAGCGCTGTAATAAACATACACTTTCTAACTTTAAACTGATAGAGTTTTTGTCCGTCTCAGTTGGATATTGGTATTAGATTGATATTCATATTTTTTTAATGAATCAGTCAATCGTCCCAAACTACAGGGACCTCCCTTTATGTGAGAAGGGATTGCTGCCCCCCCCCCGATATCCACAAACCAAAAACATTCCCGGTGGCAGCCACAGTGGGGCATTACTGGATTTAGAAGGACTGGCAGAAGTATAATTACACCAAGAGGTCTGATTCTTATACACGGGATGATAGGCAGAAACATCCCAAGCTTTAGACTGATTTTTTCCTGTGTAATTAAAATTAACACAAAAATCCATTTTTACAGAACCCAGGAGTTCTAATTCTTGTGGTTCCAAGGGTGTTATAGGAAGGTAAGGAGTCCACTGACCCCATGTATTAACAGGATTTGAGCTCTGTGCAATACTTTTAGTAGCTTCTGGTATTGGCCAGCCATCTAATGGCAAACAGACTAAACAGGTCGAAAATGGATTTTCTGGGGATGCAGTAGCTAGGCATAAGGTTTCTTTTTTGGTTGCATTACCCAGAATTATCCAAACATTTGTTTTGGGTTGATCAACAGGTCAGGCTGTGCTACCAAAGGCAAGCAATGCTAATAAGCATAGCATCTGATTCAACCCCATGGTGTTTTCCTTGTTCGTTTTGATCTATGTTGTGGCGAGAAAAAAAGAATCCCTTTTAGCGCATCCCCTTTTTTTCCTTTCTTAGGATCAGCCAAATATAAGGCACTCAATTGTTTTGTCTGCATTCCAGTTCGCAAATATGGCTATTTTCGGACTTCCTCAAAATTTCCCTCCTGAGAGTAGGGAGGTGAGGACTATCCTTTTCTTGTGGCCTGCTATAATTAAAATTTCAATGGCTTTATACCTGATTTACACTACATTTTTGCCAAAAGGCCTCTGAGATATCACCAATTTTCACACCCTTTATACTGACATAAAACCCAAAGTTCACAGTTTCCTTTACAGGTAGGACAAAAGATGTCATCAACTGCAGTCTGGGTGGGGTTCCTCCTCTTTTCCTCTCCCGTGGGCTTGGTGGTGTCAGCTGCCAGTAGAGGTTCCCGGAATGGCTTTACATTCTTTGCAAGAATCCAGCGAGGTCCTCTTTCTGAGGAGATACAAGCAAAGCCCCTCCCCCTAAGTGATCAAAGGGTAAGGGCCAAGAATTTTACCAGATTCTGGGTCACGAATTAGTACTGGTGATTTTTCCTTGCAGAAAAGCAATGTGGATGATGCAAAATGCCTGGTCATGGGCATGCTCTATAATGGACTGCCCTGTGGGTGAGTGTTTTATGCCTCTTTTGTGGGTGATACCCTATAAGGAGAAAAAATCTGCAACTCTACGAGAAATGCATGCAGGTCCATTGTCTGTCTTAATCTGTTGAAGAATCCCTAGTGTGGCAAAGGCAGCAGCAAAGTGACGGCAGGCATCTCTGTCTCTCCTGTGTGAGCTGAGGCAAACAGAGCACCCGAATATGTGTCAAGAGAAGCATGCACAAATTTCAAGCGGCCAAATTCAGGAAAGTGTGTTACATCTGTTTGCCAAATCTGTAGGCTTTGTAAACAAACCTCTTGGGTTGACTCGTGTTCATGTTAGGAAGGGTGCAACACTGACAGTTGGGACATGTGGCGATGATACTAGAGGCCTGTGCTGGAGTTAATTCTAAAAGTCTCACTAAAGCTCCAGCTTTCTGATGAAAAAAAGAATGGCTCAGCCGAGCTTGCTCTATTTTGTTTGGTAAAATGTGCTGCACTGACAAGGCTAACAAGTCTGCCTGGGCGTTACCTTCAGTGAGATAACCCGCGAGGTTGGAATGTGACCTAATATGCATAACAAAGCAAGGAGCCGTCCTTTTGTCTAAGAGTAACCAGCAGTTTCAACCAGGAAAAAAAGAGTGTCACTTTTAACATTTTTCAAGACAGAATTCTCTGCTCTTTGCACAATGCCTGAAACACATGCGGAGTCAGTAACCAGATTAAAAGGTGTGTTGAACTTCTGAAACACCCTGATCACAGCAGCTAATTCTACTATTTGTGGAGACCCTTCAACAACAGCAATATCAGATTGCCAGGTTCCAGTTTCAGAATCCTTCCATACAATCACTGATTTTATGGGTTTTCCCAGAACCATCTGTGAATATTGTCATAGCTCACAAAGGAATCTCACTTCTCTTTGGCTTGGGGAGTAAGCTAAAAGAAGATCTTAACAATTTGTGTTTAGGCAGATGGATAGATATCTGCCCTGGGTAATCTGCTAAAGCAATTTGCAATTTTTCAGACATCTGTAGCAACCAATTCAAATAAAACATTGTGAGAGGCAGATAGATACGATCAAAATCTTTCTCACCCAAGGAGGTCAGTCTTTGACTAGCTTTGATAATCAATGTGAAAAACGAGGTTCACTTTCTATGTAGATTTTAAGAAATAGGTTTAATAGAAAATAAGACAATTAGAAGATAGGAAAAAAGCAAAGTACAGCCGGCTGGGTGACTTGGCATTTAGCCAAGTCCACACCCTGCTATATCAGAGACATTCTTTAAATACCCTTTCTATTACATCAGTCTGTTGAATATTCATTTTTTTCCATAAACTAGTTTCCATATTCCAGGAACTGTTTTGCATGGCCCCTCCTTGGGTCCTCCTTTTTAGAGCATGCCTGTTTCTTGGCTGTGTCTTCATTATCACCTCCAGGTTGGGCTTTGGTCCATACTTTCTTCAGATGGTAGATGCTGATAGTTGGTATATCAATAGCAGGGTCTTCTTTTCATGTTCACTGGATGTTATCCCAACCAAACAGACAGTTTAAGCATACTATATCAACTACTACCACTATGCCTAATTTTCTTTACTAATAGCAGAAATAAAAACTTATATCCTTACCACAACGTTATTAATCATATAGCACACACCTTGCGAAAAGCCAACTTTATAATATGTATTTATAACAATCAACATAAGTTCATGTTGCATGGAAATATTCTTGGGCATGTTATCAGGCAAAAAGACCCACTCGATAATTAGCAAAGGGTCTGCTTTTTTTTGAATCCCACTGAAACATCAAGGCATGGGATTGCTTACTGGGGTTTAGAATGATTAACCACAATGGCAGTTCAGGAGCCCAACGAGCTGATTGTCTCAGAGAGATAGCATCAGCTACTTTCTGAAGCACAATCTGTGCTTCTTTGTTTAAATGCCTAGGTGAGGCCCCAGGAGGGCAAACAATGGCTCCAAATCTGCATTTGAAATCCCAAGCAGGGGACGAACCCAATTTATCGTCCCCAGCAATTTTTGTGCATCATGTAAAGTTTTGATTTCAGTTGAAGTTTGCAAGGGTTGTGCCGAAATAGAATGCATGCCTGTTAGCGTAGGAAGAAACACAATCACGGAATGATTGTATGCGGTGCTTTATTGGAGAGCTCTGGGAGCCAGGGGTCCGAGGACCCAAATCTTGACTCCACCAGAGATTTGGAATAGACACAGTTTTATACTTTCTTATTATATAAGTATACATGTTAAGCATTAAACCCCATTGTTCTATTGATTCTACCCAAGCATGAATTTAGAACAATCAATTTTTAGGATTAGTGTTTAAGATTCTCATGATTCGTATTTAAGATTCTCATGATTCGCGTTTAAGATAATAATCATATTTAGTTACCAGATACTTACAATTAACAATCAAGTAATTTATCAATGATTATGATACAGGTACAGGTTCACCTTGACTTACTAAAGAACATCTAGCTTTATTTTTAGGGCCTAAGTATTATATGCATTCCCCCTCCCCCCGATTACCTAGGCAAGTTATACTTGGTTTGATTAGAACAATAGAATGAAAATCACACCTGATTACAGTGAAGCTGGATCCTACTCTTATGCCATTAGAAATCATTTTAACCCTATCCTATCATGCCTATTCGCCAGCCCAAATATTTCCAGGGAGGTGTCTTTTGAACCTTTTCAGAAGCAATGGTCAGGCCCACTGATGTAACAGCTTGGCAGACTGCTTGCATTGCTTCTTCCACACAAACTACAGTTTCTGCAGAGATGAGGATATCATCTGTAATAGATGTGATTATAAATTCGTGCAATTAAAACATAGAAGG
>JANPWX010014135.1:0-21549 GCA_024734555.1 Trochalopteron elliotii
CTTCCCTCCACTTTGTAACCAGCAGCTCTGACTCGGAACACAGTCATTTAAACTCTAACCTAATACACACTGTAGCACCTGTCACATACATTCAGGGCAGAGGAGGGAATGTAACAGCCAAATGGAAACCCATCACTCAGGATGTGATCAAAGATTTATGTAAGGGAATTCGTGAAAATGGGAAACAGAGTCCTTACTTTAAGGGCTGTTTCAAAGCACATCTGTCCAGGTCCACAGTTGTCCCAGCTGATTTAAAATACTTAATTTTGTGATGATGGAGAATACCAGCTATGGCTGGCTTTCTGGAAAAGCAATTTAGAAGAAATTCTTCCTGATCTGTTGAAAAACCCTGCCACAGCAGTGGACACAAACCAAAATGCTATCACAATCAACCATTTATGCGTTCAAGATAATTGGGAAACGGCTGAAGTGCAAGCCTCTGATATTCCTGCTGCAGTTTTAGATAAAATCAGAGATGCAGGAATTCAAGCATTCTTTCGCATTCAACCTCATGGCCCTTTGCCACCAGCTAATAGCATCTACCAAGGCATTGATGAACCCTTTGTAAAATTCATTAATAAATTATCCAAAGCTGTGGAGATAGAAACACCACAGCCAGACTTAAAAGCCAAAATGATACAGCATTTAGCTTTGTCTCAATGCAATGACAAATGCCGTGCTGCAATTCTAACCTTGCCCATGAATCCCAAACCAACAATTCAGGAAATGCTTAAAGTGTGTGAGGAAAAACTGCCTTGGATGACTTTATCAACAAACCACTTGGCAAAAAGAAATAATGTTAAAACTGCTGCAGTTTTAGAGTTGGAAATGCCACATACCTCATCCCTTGCCCAGTCCTCAGCCCAAAACAAACCTCCCTTCAAACCCAATCCAAACAGACCATGTGTTTTGTGTGACAAACTTGGACATTGGTACAAAAATTGTCCACAGAAAAAACAATTTGAAAAATTTAAAGAAAACAGGAGAGGAGAGGGTGGAAATGGAAACAGACCCTCAAAAACCCCTCAAAAAAACTGAATACCAAGCGTGGTACCTCCCAGCAAGCAAATACAAATTGGGGGGCACAAAATGTAAAAGGCAAAAATGAAAATGTAAATAACAATGTAAATAACCTTGTTTCTTCTTCATGTAAGCAAGATTTAACATCAGTTTCTCCTGCAAGTACAGAACCAGAATTGGGTGTTCCACGTGAACTGCTAAAGCCAATTCTGACAACTACTTCCCGACAAGAGCCATTCAGACTGAGTCTGATGGAGTCACTGCTGTTGAAAGACACTGATTGGCAATTTGCTACTGTCAGTGCAGACAGAGGAACTTGGTCAGAGATTGAAACAAAGTTTGTAATCATTGGAGACTGTAAGTACACTCCACATGACATCGAGATTGCTCCAGCAAAACTGTCAGCTGATCCTGAGCCTCTCGTTGTCTGGCTGCACTGCACAAACCCACCCGTGTTCCTTCCAAAGGAGCAAATAATTGCACAATTAATCCCTGATCATCCTGATAACCCTGATCCTCCAACAGGTAAAAACTGCAAAACAGTAAATGCCGTGGTGGTGATAGGGAAAGACAAACCTAAGGAGGAATGCACATTAACTATGGGTAGAGAAAAAATATCTATTACTATGCAGTATGACACAGGAGCGGACATTACCATTGTGCCAAAGAAATTTTGGCCATCACACTGGCCTCTGAAAAGTGTGGGTGGACAAGTTCAAGGTATAGGGGGTCTCCAATTGGCAAAACAGTCCAAAAATGTAGTTCAAATTGAAGGATCAAAAGGATAATTGGCAAGCCTCCGTCCTTTTGTTTTAGACTACCATGAACCCTTGATGGGGAGAGATCTCATGGCTCAATGGGGAGTCACCCTAAACATTCCCGACCCCCCACAAAATTTTCCAGTGGCGGTCACTGAAAAGCGCCCCCCCCAGAAACTAAAGTGGAAAACAGATAAACCGATCTGGGTGGAACAGTGGCTGCTATCCAACCAAAAATTAAAGGTGCTGAATGAATTAGTACAAGAACAATTGGAAAAGGGACACATTGAGGAAACCACCTCTGCGTGGAATTCCCCAGTGTTTGTCATCCAAAAATCAGATAAAACCAGATGGAGGCTTCTTCATGACCTCCGCCAAATTAATAATGTAATTGAGGACATGGGTTCTCTTCAGCCTGGCATGCCTTCCCCATCAGTGTTACCTACAGAATGGGAATTGGCTGTGATTGATATTAAAGATTGTTTCTTTCAAATTCCCCTACACCCTGAAGATGCCCCATGCTTTGCATTCTCTGTACCTAGTCTAAACAGAGAAGCCCCCAGAAAAAGGTACCATTGGAGATACTTACCTCAAGGTTTAAAATCTAGTCCATACATTTGTCAATGGTATGTTTCATCTCTGTTGTCTTCCGTTCAGGCAGAAGCAGAAAAAGTCATAATACATCATTATATGGGACAATGTGCTAGTGTGTGCCCCCAACAAAGACCTGCTGACTCATGCACTTGACCTGACAGTCGATGCACTGGTTGCTGCAGGGTTTGAATTGCAAGAATAGAAAATTCAACAGATGCCACCTTGGAGGTATCTAGGCTTGGAGATAGGTAAGGGGACAATTAAACTGCAGAAATTGACAATTAATACAAAAATTAAAACTCTTGCAGATGCCCATCAGTTGTGTGGAGCTTTGAATTGGGTAAGGCCCTGGCTAGGCCTGACAACTCAAGACCTAGCACCCCTTTTTGAATTATTGAAAGGGGGAGAGGAGCTAAGTTCTCCTAGGGTGCTAACCCCGGAGGCACAAAAAGCCCTGGAAAAGGTTCAAGTAACCATGTCATCCAGGAAGGCCAACAGATGTGACCCTGACCTGCCTTTTCAATTTATCATCTTAGGTAAGCTGCTCCCCAGGAGAAACCACCATACTTGAATAATCAAAGATCTCTGACAATTTTCCCTCCTTAGGGATAAAATTCAAAGTGGCTCCAGAGGCCCCTGTGTCTACCAGGAAAGACACCTCCTCTCAATCTGGACCCACCTTAAAAGTTAGCAAGGACTCCAGTGCAGTGGTTCCCTGATACCGCTAACAATCCATTTCCATTATCCACTGGACTTCCTCCTCTTGAGGATCCCACTTTCTCATCAGACATTCCTGCTTCCAGTGTCCCTGTGCCCTGCCGATAGCACACTGATTCTTTCCCAATTGCTGTTTGGGTTGGCTCTCCCCTGCTGAGGAGGGAATGCTTCTGCCACTTCCTTGTGGCCGACCCCATCTCTTTTCTCCTGGGGGACCCCTTAGGTCCTATGTTTATCCCTCTGGGGCCATAAAAACTCTGCCATCACCTGATACAATTCTGCGTGAGGCCAGCATGTTATGAGCCCCACAAAGGTGTATCAAGCTCTGAGGGTTGACCAGCAACCTCCCAGAAATAGCTTAAGAATAATTAGCGAGACAGCTGATCAGGTGTGTTTTGAAAAGCAAAAAGGTTTTAATTAAAGAAGAAAATAACAAACAATACAAAACAAAAGAGCAAAGCTGTGCACAGTCCAGGGAAGTCCCTTGCACCTGCTAAGACACCCCAAAAAGCGCTAAGAGACTCCGTGCTCTTTCTTAAGTATACAATGATCAAGGAGGGGTTTTTTGGCAAGCTGCCCAATAGAAACAGCTACAAGTCTTGAGGTACATTTCAAAGATCCAACAGGTTCCTCTGTGCTGGTACACAGTGTGAGGAGCATAGAAGTTTCTGGTTCTTCTTCCTTAAAAGTTCTGCGGTGAAACTGAAACACTTTTCCTTATATGGAAACACCTACTCAGGTGTGGGGGTGCAATGCAACAATCATCTTTGCCTTTGCTTTTGTCTTTTCCTCATCCGTTTTTACATATACTTGCTGTATCTTTCTTACCAGTTCATCCAGGGACTTATTCCATCCTTCCTCTAGTCCCCCCCTGCTATTGCCTATGGGTACCTGTGAATGACTGTCATGGACTCAGACTGGCAGGGAATCCGAATCATTTATTCAAAGAAATGAGCTGGTTTTATACACTTTTTCAGTGCACAGTTGTCCTAGGGTGACTTTATGATGCTTGTATCCCCAATCATCTGTTCTGTTTATGCTGGATATTAAGTTGTGCACCTTTAAGACTGATTCTGAGAGCAAAAGGGTGGAAAAAGAAGTGCGCAGTTTCTTTTCAGAAACTGCACTTGCTTCCATGCATTCTTCCTCACGGACTGTGTTGTCTGCAGCACGGACAGCAGGAAAGAGCTCTCCTTTGCTTTTTAGTTAGGTTTTTTTTTTAGCTAGCTGAGGCAGAGAAATTCCCTGGACTGTGGCTTTTCTTTTTCTTGGAACTGATCAACCCTGCTCTGGACTGAAAACCAAGAAAAACACTAGGAGCTCACACCTGGGGCCCACTGGGGCACAGGACGAGGCATTTTCCAGTGTAGGAGGGACAGATAAGAGATTGAACCAGCCAAGCTACACCCCACGACAAGGATTTTCTGAATTTGCCATTGTCCTGGGTTGCAGTATAAGATATGCACAAAGTATTCTATCACCATCTTCATGAACTGTTGAAACCAATTGCTGAAGCAGTGTTCTTCCAGATTCCCCCCTCCCTCTTCTGTTAAGGTGTCTTCTGTTGCGGTGTCTTCTGTTGCGGTGTCTTCTGCTAATGGGTCTTTTGTTAATGGGTCTTCTGTTAATGGCCTGCTGCATGACTCATAGGTAACTCCCTCCGGCAGTTATCTCTCTTTAATGGGCCATTAAGGACCCCCTGTATGACTCATTATCCCATTGTGAGATGCTCCGCCCAGGGGGAGGAGCCAAGCATTCCCACCTGGATATAATCTGGGATTTGGGACAATACGGGGGACCTTACCCACTAGATTCCCAGAGGATCAGAGCTACCAGACTTTTCTACGGGATCACTGCTTCCATCATCCCACTCAGGTTGTATTCTGACTCTGTCAGTAGTCTTTTGTATTATTGCATCTATTTTATTTTATTTTAGTTTATTTTAGTTTATTCTTTTTTTTTCTTCTTCCTATTAAATTGTATTTCTAACTTGGAGCCTCTCACTCGTTTTGCTTTCAAACCACTACATTTTTTGGTGCCCAACGTGGGGCAAGAGGCGCTGAGGAAAGTCAAAATTACAATTTCGTGTTGAAGCAGGCACCTGTTCGCTATGATGCTCAGCATGCTTACATGTGTCTTATACCTATCTCTCTATATTTTTCCGCACCTGGGGCACTATCTGCTGGTCTTAATGCTCCTGTGTAGACCAGGATATGGTACTAAAATTGCTTTATTGGTCTATAATGTCCATTGCTTGATAAACTCCGAGGCAGTGAATATCATTCAGAATATATACCCAGCTTTGTATTCTTGTTCTGGTCTAGGATGCTACGTCCAGGGCCTCAACAATCTCACCCAGCCCTTGTGGGGAGGGGTAAAGAATGATTTTTCAAGCTTTTCAGGCATGACAGAGCAGTTTTTGAAAATATTGAGTACCCTCTGGATACCAAGGACAGCATGATGTTATTGTTAGTCCTGCTTTCTCTTCTCTGCACGGCCCGTGTTAGCGTGAGGAAAGAACACACAATCACGGAGCGACTGTATGCGGTGCTTTATTGAAGAGCTCTGGGAATCAGGGGCCTAGAGGCCCAAATCTTTACTCTACCAGAAGTCCGAAATAGACACAGTTTTATACTTTCTTATTACATAAGTAGATATGTTAAACATTAAACCCCTATTGTTCTATTGCTTCTACCCAAGCATGAATTTAGAACAATCGATATTTTAGGATTCGTGTTCCAAACTCTTACTATTCAAATTCAAGATTCTCGTGATTCGTATTTAAGATAATAATCATATTTAGTTACCAGATGCTTACAATTAACAAAAAAGTAATTTATCAATGATTATGATATGGGTACAAGTTCACCTTGACTTATTAAAGAACATCTTAATTCTATTTTAAGCCTTAACATTATATGCATTCCCCTTCCCCCTCTCCAGCTGCCTAAGCAAGCTATACCTGGCTGAATTAGAACAATAGCCTGAAAACTGCACCTGACTACAGTGAAGCTAGCTCCTAGTCCTATGCCCTTTAGAAATCATGTTAACCCTATCCTATCATTTTCCCCCCTTTGAAAGTATTTCATTCTAACATGCAAATGCTTTCACTGAACACAGTCCATTGTCCTCTGAGTCTAAACTGGATGTTCTTCTTCAAATCCGTGGTTGTCATGGGCCTCGCGGTGGAACTTGTCACGGGTCTGAGGTGTTGGATATGGAGTCTTGTTCCGTGTCTGTGTCTTCATTATCGTTCTGTTCCAGGACGTCTTTCTCTGTATCTCTCCTTTCAGGATTCTAAAAGCTAACCAGATTACTAGAAACATAATTAGTAAAATTATTAAATTCTCAAGAATAGATTTTATCCATGAATTTATATTCCATCCTAACCCTTTAAAAATTTTGTATAACCAGGTAGTAGCTTAATCTTTTTGCTCTTCTTGAGCCTCATGTTCTATTTGTTTTAACTGACTGATATCATGCTCTACATCTGCAGTTACGTTTGGGATGTGGACGCAGCAATGGTCAATTTGTCTTTTCAAATATCCACACACACCATGTTCCTTTAAAAGTAACATATCTAAAGCCAATCGATTTTGTAGAGTCATTTTGGTAGTCGCTTGTAATTGTAAGTTTAGTTCTTTAAATCCTTCTCCTGTAACTCTTGCTAGTCTCTCTACCTGACTTGTGAGCCTATACAACATTTCTTTATTTCGATAGTTTGCAATAGGACCAAACAAGGACTCTAGGGTCCACCCAAGTTTTACCCCAGTAGAGGGTTCCTGCCAGGTGTCTTCTTGATTCTTATTATTTGGGGTGTTTCGTTTTGCTCTTATCTGCAAGAGCTCATGGCTTCCATTAAATGGAGACCTTTTCCAAATTGGACATAAGGTGGGGAGGCCCATAGTGATTTCTTTTACTTCTCCATCTAAGGGCAAGTGTGTCATCCATGTACCATCGCTTGTTGCCCATACAAATTGCCCTGGACTTCGGACTGTACTCTTGCTACATCCCACTATAGTCCTAGGTCCTATTTTACCTTGTTTGTGTTTGATTCCCCTGCAAGCACAACCAATTCGTAAGGCTACTGTCAGTGGTGACCATTGTGTCATTTCCAGGTTATCTGAGGTGCAGTCATAAATCTTATCACATGCCCACCAATTCACTTTGTTTGCCTCCCTCCTACTACTAGTGCCAGTGTTAACTATGGACGGATCTGTGTCATTTTCAGGGCCTGTCCATTTAATGCACCAAGGAGTGCTTGCCATATATTGGAATTTCTGGAGTATACTTACAGACCATGCACTGGTCCAAGGCTCCACTCCCTTCCAATCTTTTTCTTCACACTTCCACACCGCAGCTTTTGACTCTGGTACCTGTTTACACTCAATTGTTTTATTCCCTTTTATCTCAGGTAATTTTGATGTTATAATTCCCCAACTTATTGGGTCCCCTGCTGCCTTTGGTATTGGCAGACAGGTTGTTATTCTACTAGTATTTTGCATTTTGGCAAAGTCTTTAATTAATCCAATCATCACATTTTCAGCCTGAATTGCATTAGGAACATTTATTACCTGTGTCTCTGTACCTCTCTCTTCATCCTAAAATGAAGAGCAATTGATTGACCTTTTTGCATTCCATATCCCAAAGCAACAGCATTCTCTACTGGTGACATTAATAAAATTAACATTAGCCACGAGGTGAGTATGAACATTGTCACTGATACCATTTGAAACAATTACAGATGTTTTATTCTCATTTTTGTTGGCCCAACAGCTTGTACTGTCCACGATTGAACTCCACGAAGGACTTTCTTCACTCGAGTGTAGTGTATTCAGGGTTCCACTCCAGCCACTTTGACTGCTGTAAAGGTGGTTAGCAGTACCTGATGGGGACCAGTCCACTTCTCTTTCAGTGGTTCTTCCTTCCAGGCTCTGATGTACACTTCGTCTCCTGGTTGGATATCATGGACTGGGTTCTCGACGGTCAGTGGCCTATTCCACACGAGGACACTTTGAAGCCGAGCTAAAGCTTTCCCGAGAGACAGAACATAATTATACACATCTTGTTTCCCCTTAATATGTACATTTGATTTGGGTCAGGAGATTCATATGGCTTCCCATACAGTATCTCATAGGGACTAACTGACATCCCACTTCTGAGTTTTATCCGAATCCTCAGCAATGCTATTGGTAAAGCTTGTGGCCACTGCAATTTAGCTTCCTGACATATTTTACTGATCTGCCTTTTCAGTGTCTGGTTCATTCTCTCTACCTGTCCACTTGACTGGGGTCTCCACAGTGTGTGAAGGTCCCAAGATATTCCTAATGATTTACTCACTTCTTGTACCACTGCAGCTACAAAATGTGGGCCTCTGTCTGATGATATCCCTAGAGGCACTCCAAACCTGGGAATAATCTCTTGTAATAACCACTTAACTGTCTCTTTTGCCTGGTTTGTGCAACAGGGAAAGGCTTCTGGCCATCCAGAAAATGTGTCAACCCCTACTAACAGATACTTGTATCCTCTAGTTCTTGGTAGTTCTACAAAGTCTACCTGCCAGTAGTCTCCTGGTTCTATCCCTATCCTAATTCTCCCTAATTGTGCCTGTCGTCTAGCCACTGGATTGTTCTTTAGGAAGATCTCACATTTTGACATTATTGATTTTGCCATTGTTTGCATCGGTACTGAGATAAAGTGTCTTTTCAGTAATTTTACCAAAGCCTCTGCACCCCAGTGACACTCATTATGTTTTACTTGTAAAATTTCTCTCATTACCAAAGGAGGCACCACTATTTGCCCTTGTGTGGTTACATACCACCCTTCTGTGTTCTTCCGTGCTTCCAGCAGATGTGCTAGCTTGTCGTCTTCTGCTGTGTACTTTGGCTGGGGAGGCAAATTATATTGAGAGACATTAAGTTTTGATGGTATCAATGCCATTGTCGTTTGTACTTCTCGGGCAACTTGGGGGGCTGTCCAATCCGCTCTTCGGTTCCCCTCACAAATTTTGGAGTTGCCTAGCTGATGTGCTTTGCAGTGCATGATTGCTACCTGTTCTGGTTTTTGTACGGCCTTTATTAGTTGCAGGATTGCATCTTGATGTTTGATCTGTGTACCTTGGGAGGACAGCAGTCCACGCTCCTTCCATAATGCCCCATGCGCATGAACTCCCTTCACTCAATTCTAGTGCTCTGGTTAATGCAACTAGTTCTGACTTCTGAGCAGATGTGTTTGGTGGTAATGCTTTTGCCTCCACTACTGTATCAATTGTGGTTACCGCATATCCAGCGTATCTAATTCCATTTTCCATGCTGCTTCCATCTGTGAAGAGTTCCCATTCTGGTTGCTCTAGAGGGACGTCTTTCAGGTCCTCTCTTGCTGCGTGGGTATACTCGATTGCTTCTACACAGTTATGCTCTAGTGGACCTTCCTCAGCTGTGGTACCTAGAAATAGAGCTGGATTCAAAAGGTTAGTTGTTTTCAAGGTAACATCATCCTGCTCAGTCAGGGTTACCTGGAATTTCATCATTCTGCTTGGAGAGAGCCAATGGCCCCCCTTTTGCTCCAAGACTGTGGCTACTATGTGTGGCACGTAGACATCCATGTGTCTTCCCATCGTGAGCTTCCTGGCTTCTTGTATCAACAGTACGGTAGCTGCCACTGCTCGTAGACATGAAGGCCATCCGGCACTTACATTGTCGAGTTGTTTGGAAAAGTAACCCACCGGTCTTTTCCAGCTTCCCAATCATTGGGTCAGGACTCCTAGTGCCAGTCGCTGCCTTTCGTGTACGTACAGTTGAAAGTCTTTAGACAGGTCAGGTAACCCCAATGCAGGAGCAGTTGTCAATGCTTCTTTTAGCTTTCGGAAGGCCTTACAGTGAAGCTAGCTCCTAGTCCTATGCCCTTTAGAAATCATGTTAACCCTACCCTATCACCTGCACCATGCTTAGAATGAAAACACTACATGGTGTGATGCAGCGTGTTCTTAAGGAAGAGGAAGAGGGAAAAAGAAGCAAAGCAACAGCATCAACATCTACACAGACTGTCACAAAGAAGAAGAGAGGCAAAGGCAGAGCAACAGTGTCCACATCTACACAGACCATCACGGAAGAGAAAGAAGCCAAAAGTGAGGCAACAGTGTCCACATCTATGCAGACTGTCACAGAGGAAAAAGGAACCAAAGGTGCCGTCACCATCTCCACACAAGACGTCACTGAACTGGAACAGCCTAAACCAGTAGCAGTTGCCACCGTTCAGAAGAAGAAATCAAGGAGCAAATCAGTCCACATAGTGACTGACGAGGATGCAGCAGGACCTTCGCACCCAGCAGAAGAAACAGAAACAGAGGTCATCACTCGCTCTCTATCTCTGGGTGAGCTGCGTGACCTGCAAAGGGAATTCACCCGCCAGACCAACGAGTCCATCCTGACCTGACTGCTCCGCATCTGGGACGCTGCAGCCAATGACACCCTTCTAGATGGAACTGAGGCCAGGCAACTGGGATCGCTGTCCCGGGATGTGGTCATTGACCAGGGCATCGGAAAAACCCAAGAACCTCTCAGTCTCTGGCAGCGACTGCTAACAAGTGTGAAAGACAGACACCTTTGTAAAGAAGACCTACAAGTACACCAAGGAAAATGGAGCACAATAGAACAAGGTATCCGATGCCTAAGGGAATTGGCTGTGCTGGAGATAATTTTTTCAGAAGATGAGAGATTTCCTAAAAGTCCAGATGGTGTCCAGTGCACATCACGGATGTGGTTGAGATTTGCACGGCTTGGACCAGAGATGTACTCACATTACCTGGCAACACTGCAATGGAGGGAAGGTGAGGACAGGGTGGGTGTCTTGGCAAATAAACTAAGAATTTACGAAGACACTGTCCCCGCCCCAGTTCGTACCCATGTCTTGTCTGTGGAAACAAGACTGGCTGAGCAAGTCCAGAGTTTGATTGCAGAAGGCCATCAGAAACTGAAAGAAGAACTTAAGGAAGAAATTTACCATATCTCACCAGAGCCGACGAGAGTCTCTGCCATTAGGAGCAGGCGTTCCCCAGCTAGGGAGAGAAGATACACACCACGAGGTAACCTCTGGTCTTTCCTTCGAGAGCATGGAGAAGACATGAAGAAGTGGGATGGAAAACCCACCTCCTCCTTAGCAGCCCGGGTACGTGAGCTGAAAAGAGAAACACTTACCACAAGAAGCCCATCTATAATCAATGTCGCTCTGGTCTCTCGTGCACTGAACCCCACACAGTACAGGAATGATGATATGACTGATCCTCTTGAAGGGACCTCGGAAACATATTTACAGGGAGAGAACAATGTATGCCATGATCAGGAATAGGGGGGTCCTTCCTCTGGCCAGGTAGAGGAAAGGGACAATCGGATCTACTGGACTGTGTGGGTCCGATGGCCTGGCACATCTGACCCACAAAAATATATGGCGTTGGTTGACACTGGGGCCCAATGTACCATGATGCCATCAAGGTATGTAGGAACAGAACCCATTTCTATCTCTGGGGTGACAGGAGGGTCCCAGCTACTGACTGTATTAGAGGCCAAAGTGAGTTTAACTGGCAACGGGTGGCAAAAACACCCCATCGCAACTGGCCTGGAGGCCCCATGTATCCTCGGCATAGACTATTTCAGGAATGGATATTTCAAAGACCCAAAAGGATATCGCTGGGCTTTTGGAATAGCCGCAGTGGAGAAAGAAAACATCACACAGTTGAATACTTTGCCTGGTCTCTCAGATGACCCCTCTGCTGTAGGACTGCTGAGAGTCAAAGAACAACAGGTACCAATTGCCACAGCAACAGTACACCGTCGGCAATACCGCACTGACAGAGACTGTAATTCCCATACATGAGATGATCCGTAAACTGGAGAACCAAGGGGTGGTCAGTAAGGCTCATTCACCTTTTAACAGACCTATATGGCCCGTGCATAAGTCCAGTGGAGAATGGAGACTGACAGTGGATTACCGTGGTCTGAATGAAGTCACGCCGCCACTGAGCGCTGCCGTGCCAGACATGTTAGAGCTTCAGTACGAGCTGGAGTCCAAGGCAGCAAAGTGGTATGCAACCATTGATATTGCCAATGCCTTCTTCTCCATTCCTTTGGCAGCAGAGTGCAGACCCCAGTTTCCTTTCACCTGGAGGAGCGTGCAGTACACCTGGAACCAATTGCCCCAGGGGTAGAAACACAGCCCCACCATCTGCCATGGACTGATCCAGGCTGCACTGGAGAAGGGTGAGGCTCCGGAACATCTGCAGTACATTGATGACATCATCGTATGGGGGAACACCCAAGGGGAGGTCTTTGAGAAAGGACAGAAGATTATCCAGATTCTGCTGAAAGCTGGTTTTGCCATTAAACGAAGTAAGGTTAAGGGACCGGCTCAAGAAATCCAGTTCCTGGGAGTGAAGTGGCAAGATGGACGTCACCAAATCCCCACAGAGATAATCAACAAAATCACTGCCATGTCCCCACCTACTAACAAAAAGGAAACACAAGCTTTCCTAAGTGCCATAGGCTTTTGGAGGATGCACATTCCTGAGTACAGTCAGATCGTGAGCCCTCTCTACCTGGTTACCTGCAAGGAAAACGATTTCCACTGGGGCCCTGAACAGCAGCAAGCCTTTGTCCAGATCAAGCAAGAGATTGCACATGCAGTAACCCTTGGCCCAGTCAGGACGGGACCAGATGTGAAGGACGTGCTGTACTCTGCAGCCAGGAGCCATGGTCTGTCCTGGAGCCTTTGGCAGAAGGTGTCTGGGGAGACTCGAGGCCGACCATTGGGATTCTGGAGCTGAAGCTACAGAGGCTCCGAAGCCAACTACACTCCCACAGAGAAGATCTTGGCCGCCTATGAAGGAGTTCAAACTGCCTCAGAAGTGATTGGCACTGAAACACAGCTGCTTTTGACACCCCGACTACCGGTGCTGGGGTGGATGTTCAAGGGAAAGGTCCCTTCCACACATCACGCCACTGACACCACATGGAGCAAATGGATTGTCCTCATTACACAGCGTGCCCATATTGGAAACCCAAATCGCCCTGGGATTCTGGAAGTTATAACAAACTGGCCGGAAGGTGAGACTTTTAGATTATCGTCTGAAGAAGAAGAAAAGCAAGTAACACGTGCCGAGGAAACCCCACCATATAATGAGCTACCAGAGACTGAAAGAAGATATGCTCTCTTCACTGATGGTTCCTGCCGAATTGTAGGCGCTAACCGAAAATAGAAAGCTGCAGTATGGAGCCCCACACGACGAGTTGCACAAGCTACCAAGGAACAAGGTGGATCGAGTCAGCTTGCAGAGCTTAAAGCTGTCTAGCTGGCTTTGGATATTGCTGAACGAGAGAAGTGGCCGAGGCTCTATCTCTACACTGACTCATGGATGGTAGCTAATGCTCTGTGGGGATGGCTGACTCACTGGAAAAAGGCCAACTGGCAGCACAGAGGAAAACCTGACATTTGGCAGGACATCACCGCCCGAGTAGAGAAGCTGAACGTGAAGGTTCGACATGTGGACGCACACGTACCCAAGAGCCGGGCTAATGAGGAGCATCGCAACAATGAGCAGGTGAACAGAGCTGCCAAGGTGAAAATATCACAGGTGGATCTAGACTGGCAGCACAAGGGAGAATTGTTCCTAGCTCGTTGAGCCCATGATGCCTCTGGTCATCAGGGAAGAGATGCAACATACCGATGGGCCTGTGACGGAGGGGTGGACCTTACTATGGACAGCATCTCAGGTCATCCAAAACTGTGAGGCCTGTGCTGCAATCAAACAGTCCAGGCGAGTGAAGCCTTTGTGGTATGGTGGACGATGGCTGAAGTACAGGTATGGGGAAGCCTGGCAAATTAACTACATCACCCTTCCCCAAACCCGCCAAGGAAAGCACCACTGAATAGCTGGAAACCTACCCCGTGCCCCATTTCACTGCCCGGAACACCATCTTGGGCCTTGAAAAACAAGTCTTGTGGAGACACGGCACCCCTAAGAGAATTGAGTCAGACAATGGGACCCATTTCAAGAATGGCCTTATAAACACCTGGGCTAGAGAGCATGGTATTGAACGGATATATCACATTCCTTATCACACACCAGCTGCCGGGAAAGTTGAACGGTGCAATGGACTACTCAAGACTGCCCTGAAGGCACTTGGTGGAGGGACCTTCAAGAATTAGGAAATAAACTTAGCCAAAGCCATCTGGATGGTCAACACCCGAGGGTCTATCAATCGAGCTGGTCCTGCCCAGTCTGAACCCTTACACACAGTGGATGGAGACAAAGTCCCTGTGGTACACATGAAGAGCATTTTAGGCAAGACCATTTGGATTAATCCCACCTCAGACAAAGGCAGACCCATCCGTGGGATTGTCTTTGCTCAAAGACCTGGTTACACTTGGTGGGTAATGCAAAAAGATGGGGAAACCCGTTGTGTACCACAGGGAGACCTAATTTTAAGTGAGAACAGTGTGTGAAGTTTCATTCTGTATGTATATATGTATATCTCTGTAAGAATGCATTGATTTGGGTATGATGTAAATGGTGATAGAATAAGGGATGGATTATGTCCTGGGTTGCAGTATAAGATATGCACAAAGTATTCTATCACCATCTTCATGAACTGTTGAAACCAATTGCTGAAGCAGTGTTCTTCCAGATTCCCCCCTCCCTCTTCTGTTAAGGTGTCTTCTGCTAATGGGTCTTTTGTTAATGGGTCTTCTGTTAATGGCCTGCTGCATGACTCATAGGTAACTCCCTCCGGCAGTTATCTCTCTTTAATGGGCCATTAAGGACCCCCTGTATGACTCATTATCCCATTGTGAGATGCTCCGCCCAGGGGGAGGAGCCAAGCATTCCCACCTGGATATAATCTGGGATTTGGGACAATACGGGGGACCTTACCCACTGGATTCCCAGAGGATTAGAGCTACCAGACCTTTCTATGAGATCACTGCTTCCATCATCCCACTCAGGTTGTATTCTGACTCTGTCAGTGTTTCTTTTGTATTATTGCATCTATTTTATTTTATTTTATTTTATTTTATTTTATTTTATTTTATTTTATTTTATTTTATTTTATTTTATTTTATTTTATTTTATTTTATTCTTTTTTTTTCTTCTTCCTATTAAATTGTATTTCTAACTTAGTGCCTCTCACTCGTTTTGCTTTCAAACCACTACAGCCATCTCTTCAGAACAGCAAGAGGTTCTGTTGTTTAATATTATTCATTTTTTGTATCAATGTACAGCTGGTATACAGCTGGACATAATGAGTCTGAACATAATAGACCCAATTCAGCTGACCTGGCTTGTTCTAGAAGTCCCTAGGGGAACCGATCCCATCCAATCCCGGGATGCAGACACACCACTGGCCAGAGATCTGGGCGGTGCAGAGATTCCCAACCAATAGAATTTCCAAGCCTGGGAAATTCAAAGTCGCCATAAAAGGGAGCTTGGAACAATAAATCAGGCTGCTGCTCAGAACTCAGGAGTTACTGTGTTGTACATCTGTCTCAAATCCACGGCCCTCACGTTACAATTTTTTATGCCTGTGAATACTTTGCTTGTTAAATAAACAGGTCTTTTTCACTTTTCTCCAAGGAAATCTTTTTCCCAAACCAGTTGGGGGAGGGTCCGCTTGAATCCGCTTTTCTGGAGGGACCCCTTTGGAAGTTTCCTCTCAGATTTGCTCTGCTTCCAACAGGACCACATCTGCCACTCCAGGAGGGCTTACTTTTGGACTGTTTCCAACACCCTGACCAACAGGGCCTCAGGTTGTATTTCTGACTCTGTCAGGGTTTTTCTAGGATTTCTTGTTTGTTTGTTTGCTTATTCTTTTGTATTACAACATTTGTATTTTTAATATCCATAGTAAAGAACTGCTATACCTATTCCCAAAATCTTTGCCTGACAGCCTTTTAATTGCAAATTTATAATAATTTGAAAAGGGGGAGGGGGGGCTTACATTCCAAGGGAGACTCCAATCTTCCCTGGCTATCCAAACCTAGACAGGTACTCATTTCCTTTCTTTGAAAGTATATGCTGGAAGAGATATAACATAGCTTTCTCCTCCTTGGACAAAGCTTTCCCCATCCTCCAGCCCTGGTCCCTCACCTGTTCTCAGTGTACCCTCTGCAGCGTATTGGGTCTTTTCTCCAGAGCCTTTTCCCAGAAGGGTCCGTGTCGCCTCTGCAACCCATAGCAGAAGCAGAAAAAATGGACGTGGACTGGCCATTGCCTCAGGTTTCCCCCGAAGAATTAACCAGAGTGGTGGGAGGGTGTATCTACACCCTGCCGCCTTGCTTGCTGCCTGAATCACTGTGGCTTAGCCGTAGCGGGCATTCACATGCAGAGAGCTTACTCTGCTTTGAAGAAAGCGAGTGCCAGTGGCAGCAGAGAGAAGCTGAGCTTACAGCTTTGTTAGATGCACAGATAAGGGAAAGAGAAAGAACCAGACCACTGTTAATGGCGGAAGGGAGAAGGAATAATAAATTCACTGAAAGATCGGCTTACCGGAGTCCCGATCTGGACCACAACAGCAAAGATCGGTGAACTCAACTCTCCAGAGAACGTAACCCCAATGAAGAAGCAGTATCACGAGCGGAAGAGAGTAGGAAACAGCGGGAGTGAGATTTCGATCGATACCGAGGAATGCAAAGAATGACTGATCCCCTGGTTACTCGACCTGACAGTCGAGACCATGTGCAGCAGCAGGAAGAGGAACAGAGCCTTGAGGGACAGAGAGCAAGCCCTGAACAGAAGTTCCTGAGTCATCTCGGTTCCAAAGACAGTCACGATCCTATGCATAAGTGGCAAGGGATCATACGAGATGCCTTGATTGAGGGAGAGTTCCTTCTGCAAGCTTTCCCCGTAATCTCTTCCCCCGGTAACCCAAACCAATATCAGTGGGTGTCGCTGGACTGGAAGCTCACCAAGCAAAAAGCGGTGATGCAATATGGCTTGACGAATCCTTATATGCAGACATTACTAGATCACATATGGTCCCATGTGACTGTAAAAAGCTGGCAGACACCTTTTTAAAACCCACGCAGAGACTACTGTGGCAAGCAGATTGGAAATAGAGAGTGGAAACTGCAGTTACAAAGAATCTTTCATTTCCTCAGGGGGACTCCAGACAGTTCCTCCCTACTCCAGATATGATGCTGGGGAGAGGGGCTTTCTCTGACCCCCAAGTGCCAGCTAGACTAAATGCTGCAATCTTACCACAGTCTCAGAAGTTAGCGAGGGAAGCATTCTGTGCTGTCGCCGCCATGGGACTTCCAACACCATCTTATACAACAATTAGACAACAGGTAACAGACACCTTTATGAGTTTTCTAGACTGTCTCAGAAATGCAATTGATCGAGCTCCTGGAATGTCTCCAGATGTTAAAGCCACACTAGGGATGCAATTGGCTGTAGAAAATTCAAATTCCACCTGCAAGAGAATTATATATTTGCTGCCATGCTCTGCGACCTTAGTTGATATGATAGAGGCCCGCTCTAGTGTTAGAACTCCAGAGGAGAAAGCTACATGCTTGGCTGAAGCGATGGCAGTAGCTCTCAGGCCATTGGCTCAATAAGGAAAAGGTAACAGCATCAAATGTTTCAACTGTGGGAAGACAGGTCACTTCAAAGCTCAATGCAGAGCTGTGAAGAAAAGTAAAGCAACAGCGACATCTACTGGTTCCTTGAGAAACTGCAGCAGATGAGATAAGTTTGGGCATCTAGCCAGCGAATTCAGGTCGAGACATAAGAAAGACGGAACAGCTGGAAATGAGAGACTGAGCATGAAAGGGAGACGTGCAATGACACAAATGCAACCCCAAAACCAGGCATTGTCACCATTGTGCCCTCGTTTGCATGGCCTGCTGAATGACCCCTGAATACCCTCAAAACACCAGTTATGGGGGTGGAGGGAGTGCAAATGACTCGAATTAGTGAAACACTTTTAATAGTGTGGGTTGATAATGAAGCACATGTTTATGCCCAGGTGAGACCTTATGTGATGAATGCAACAATCTGGATACTGTATGTTGCTTGGGCACTAGCACCACTGAGAAAACAGTACCCACAGTATCTTATCTACCATTACATGGATGATATTCTGATAGCAGAATATTTGGAGGCCAAAAACCTGCTACCTGCCTTACATCAGCAATTGCAAAAGGCAGACCTTCAAATTGCCCCTGAAAAGGTTCAACAACAGGCCCCATGGAAATATTTGGGAATGATTATCACTGAAGCCCAAATTCAGCCCCAAAAATTAACTATTTCTAGAGAAATTTGGACCTTGACAGATGCTCAAAAGCTAATTGGAGACATACAGTGGATTCGTACCACTTGTGGCATAACTAATGAAGACCTTAAGCCCCTAATGCTATTATTGAAAGGGGGTAATCAGGCCAAGTAGCTGCATGAACTAACTGAAAAGCAGCAGAACGCTTTGACTCAAAATGCCATCAAAATGGGTAATTCCTTTGCATATCACTGATCACCTGCTTTACCATTGTCCATAGCTGTGCTGAATAAGGAAGCACACATGACGGGTATAGTAATGCAGTGGGATAGCCAGGCTAAACAACCACTAAAAATCTTGGAATGGGTGTTTTTACCATTTAATTTGAACAAATCTGTGACCACGTGAATGGATGCTCTAGCAAAAATCATGATCAAGGCATGGAAACGGACATTGGAAATTGCAGGAATGGAACCCCAAAATATTCTTCCATTAACAAAAGAGTACTTGTAATGGTCATTGCAGAATTCAGACACCTTACAGTGGGCATTGTTAAACTTTCCAGGTCTCGTTAGCACTCATTTTCCTCCACATAAGCTTTTTTCTTTGCATCAATAGGTCAAAGAATTGCCTTGGCTATCAAGGCAACCTGTAGAAGGCCTCACGGTTTTTATTGATGCCAGCCAAAAGACTTCTAAAGCAGGTCTTACTTGGCAGGATGAAGGCAAATGGCTCAGTGAAATCCTTGAGGGACCAGGAGACTCTTTACAGGTTCTGGAATTACGCGCTGTAATCAGAGTATTTGAAAAATGGCCAAATTATCCCATTAACATTGCTTCTGATACCCTCTACATTGTAGGTGTTGTCAAGTGCATGGAGCGAGCATTACTGAAGGAGGTTCAAAACATGCGGTTGTGGCAACGCTTTTTGCAGCTGTGGCTATTACTTAATTCTCGCAAACAGGATTATTTCATTACCCACATACAGAGTCACTCTGGCTTGACGGAAGGTCTAGCCCTAGGGAACGAGAAGGCTGACCAATTTGTGATGCTACTTTGGGCCTCTGCCTTTCCCAACATTGATAAATTTGGTCAAGCCAGAAGGGCTCGTGTTTTTTCACCAAGATGAAAAAGTTTTATATAAACAATTTGGAATATCATTACAGGATGATTAAGGAATTGTCACAACTTGTCTGCAATGCCAGGGTATGATTGAGGGATTAGGTCTTCCGGTCAACCCTCATGATCTTGGGCCCTTGCAGTTATGGCAAACTGATGTGACTATTTATGCTTCTTTTGGTCATTTCAAGCTCATTCATGTAACCATAGATACCTATTCTGCCATGGTTTGGGCCACTCCCATGACAAGCGACGGATCTCGTTTTGTCATTCGACACTTGTGAGGCTGTTTTGCCAATATGGGCTTGCCTCAGGAAATCAATACGGACAATGGGTCAGGATATATAGCCCAACGAACCCAAAACTTCTTGGCTTGTTGGGGAGTAAAGCATAGCACAGGAATTCCAGGTAACTCCACAGGACAAGCTATTATTGAAAGAACACAGCAGGTACTGAAAGGACTGCTTGAGAAACAAAAAATGGGGGAGGATGGGCTGAGCCCACAGGACAGAGTGTTGAAAGCAGCTTATGTCATGAATCATTTACGGTTAGTAGGTAATCTTAATGAACCACCTGCATTAACACATTACTCAAGTTTGCAGCAGGATTCTGAATTGATACAACACCTACCAAAAGTTCATTTTAAGAATCCTATGACAGGGTTATGGGAAGGACCTGCAGAGTTATTAATGTGGGGGAGGGGTTATGCTTGTGTCATTACAGACAAAGGACCCCGATGGATACCAGTGAAATGGGTTTGCCCCTGGCTTGAGAAGGACACGCAGATTCCTAATATGGCCAATGAACCAACAACCAGCACTACCTGAAAGCATCAATTGCCCTCAGAACTGTGAATGCTTTTGCTATCCCTGGGTGAGGTTAGAATGTGTGGGGTATGGATTAGATAGGTGGCATCAGTTTAAAGGAGACAGTTTTCCCACATGTATAGAATGCAGATATTGACACTCTCAGGAATTTAATACATGGGTGTTATCCCAGGTGACAGGAATAACTGTTAATTCCCCTGAAACCTGTCAGGAGGTGTTGAGTTTTTTTTAATCTAAAGAACATTTGAGACAGGCTATTCAGTGGTATCATAACGAACTTCAGAAGCTCAAGGAAAAAGAGAAAGAGAATAAGGTCAAGGCTATTGAATGTGGAAAGGGAATATTTATTTCTGGGACTTGGGGTGTTAGACCCGATCAATGGGAACAAACGAACCGTAGGTGGGAAAAGGAGAACCAAAGAAGACGGCATAGGAGAAGGGTGCAAAGAGCAAGAGGCACAGTGAGTTTGGATTTTTTCCCTAATCTCATAGGGGAAGGATTTTTTGCCAGTGATAAGGATGAAGAATAGTCTCAAATTAGAGGTGCGGGTTTTTGGGGTTTTTCCTCTGTTACTTGTACTATGTGGCAACATCTGTGGTACAGAAGAAATTAACCCACCAGGATGGCATCGACAGAATGTGGCTTACTTGGGCTAATGCTACTGGTGTGGATTCATTTTGTTTGTCCTTAGCCATGCCAGGAGACCCTTTCCGTACATGTTTAATTGGTATCCCCATAAGTAACTTTACTGACTTCACAAGATGGGTAGGACCCAAAGAAAGACCATATGTGGGAGCAAATAGATCTAGTGCAGAGAATCGCTGGTGTAACATAACCAGAGGAACTATAAAATTGGACATGTGTAAAAGATTGGGAATTAGTCCAAACTGTGAAGGCTTCCAAATAGGGATGATAACATGATCACTGAATGAGAGTGGACTAGAGCTTCAAGAACTGGACCTGTTAGGATCGGTACCTGCAAATTATTGTTTGTTTTTCAGTTACTTCTTAAATCCAAGATCAACTAATATGAGCAATGTCCTAGTCCCACATCCCAAAAATAATAGTGTCATCCTTAATCCCAGTTCCCCATAGTATCAGGACCTGACTAAATATTGCCACAATTGGACTTATCCTGGAAGTGCTGGTGAAAATGCAACTGTAAGAATGCTTCTGTTACCGAAGGGGGGTTGGGAGAAATTAAATAATGAAGTAGTAGTAGTCATGCTAAGGCTTGAAGATTTCCCTATTAGAA
>JANPWX010014168.1:0-120325 GCA_024734555.1 Trochalopteron elliotii
CAAACAGTATTTAACTGAATTCAGAAATTGGCATTTCGTTTCTTACATTACTGACAGAAATAGAATTAGAAATTATTAATATTTTTAAATAGGTGATAAAACCATATGTGTTGGTTTAGCACGGATGGTGGGGACCAATTGGTGTTTTCCTTTGAATTGACAACCAGAATAGCCAATTGGGTGCAGGTATACACCTCTGGGTCACACAGCCTTAAAAGCCAGAAGGAAGCCTGCGACTTCCTTTTCCTTTCGACCTCACAGGAGGTAAGAAGGCAGTCCCGGCTCTCTCCTTGCGAGGGGGAGGGCCGGGACTCCCTGTGACTCCCGGGCCAGGGGAGGGGATGAGCATTTGCTCCATCCCAGCCCAGATCGGTTTTTAGCAGCTGTAAAACACCCTGATGCTCCCCCTATGGGGGGGAGCTGGCCCGAGGCCTGGCCGTGGGCCTGGGGCCTTTCCCCCAGCAGGGGGAGGGGAGCCTGCAGCTGCTCTGAGCTGGGCCTGCCCTGAATGAGACCGAGGAGTGGGAGCAGGAGGCATCCATCAGCTGGGCTGCTCTGAGATCTGCCAGACTGAGTTTCTTTCCCCATTCCTGCGGCTTTTGAAAATCCTGGCTGCTGCCCAGCAGAGATCATGTGACCCATCTGCAAGAATGTTAACTCATTCCTGACACAGATTGAGACTTTTAAAACTTAGCTCTTCCCAGAGAGAAACAGAGTGAACATAGAGAAGATCCAGCATAACAGTCAGATGGAGAGAGTGAGTAAAAGACTAATTAGAGGAAGGATGGGGGAATTGCCTGCTGGCTGGAATTTCTTGTTTGAGCTGTGGAAATGAACTCTGTAGGTAGATTATCCTTTAAATCATGGAGAAATATGCATTTAGAGGGATAATTTGTGGATTTTTGAGCAAAGGTGTTTATGATGGACTGAGTAATACTGCATTAGAATCTGTGATTCTTGTGGTCCCATGAGATGCCTGAACAGAGACAGAGATGAGAAGCTCCCTGTGCCAGTGAAAAGTGCCAAGACATCTCTGTTCCTTGAGATGAAGAATCCTTTGCCTTTGAAGTTGCTCATTTTTAAAAGGTGACACCCAGATGCCTGAGTTTCCAATGACCCATAAGCAGCTTGGGGAAACTGCTAATGGGAGGAGACTACATGGAAGCAGGTTTCCCCGGGTGGCTGTTTCTGTGAGAGTTCTGACCCACAAGAGAACTGTTCTAGGTTGTCAGTGGGGGAAAATTCCATGGTAAACTAAGAGAGACTCCTCCCCTGAAGAATTGTTGAAAGACTATATTTAAACGGTGAAACTGACTGAAAATCACAGGTTTTGTCTCTATGTTGTTTGTAGAAAATTGAACACTTGTGGGGGGGAAAAGAAGAGTTTTGAAGGTTTCATTTTTTTTTTCTTTCCCTCTCCTTTGCTTCTTGTAGTGTGTGTTAATGAAATCTATCTGTTTACTTTTAAGTTGGGCCTGTTTTGCCTTTTTCTCCCAAGTCCTGTCTCCCAGAGGTAAAAGAGAGTAGATACTCAAACCACTACACTAAATTTGGCAAAACAGAATTCAGCGAACATGAAACCACTACACCATACTAATAAAAACAGTTTAAATTCCCTGGAAAACCTCTACCTCTTTTGTAAACATAAATAATTTCAGTTTGTCTTTGAACTCTGTGAGCTAAAAGGTTTACAAAGTTATAAATATTTTGTGGAAATGGTAATGTCAGAGATGTTTAATGTTGGGATTTCACTTGTTTCTATCCTAAAAGTGACTAATATTACAGCTTGGAGATGTGGGAGTGTAGGGTTTGGGAAGGGAGGACTTGGTGAGAAAATGAGTAGTTTCAGATTTTAGGATGATGATGTTGATGGTATTTTACCTCCTAATCTCGTGCTGCTGGGCAGGACTGAGCTGGATGTTCTTTAAGGAGTGAGTGAGCATTTTTACTTCATGCTCTGTACACGGGCACTGTGGTAGTAGCCTGGCTCAAAAACTTCTCTAGATATCCCCAAAAAGTGCCAGGTCAGCCTGGGGATCACCAGCTCACTGCAGGATCCAGAACCAGATCCAGAGGTACTCTCTGGAAGCAGAGCCAGATATATTCCAATTAAATATGTGTATAATAACTTAGGGTTTAGAGGAAGGGAATTAGTGAGTCCTTAGTGTGCACATATGTGAAAAACGAGGTTTAAAACAACTCCTAAAAGTTAAAGTATAAAGTTAGAAAGCATTAGTTATATTAGTTATAGAAGTGTAAAGTTAAATGTTAGAAACTCTTTGTACCCATTTTTGTAATATATCTTCGTGACCTGTCAAGCGAGAATGTCGTTTCCATGGCAACGTAAGACTCCTCCACCTCTCTACTCTGCCTGGCTATCTCACCCCCCCCTGCCCCCGTCTCCTACTCTAACACCCCTTATGGTAATTAAAGATCCCAGGATGCAACACCTCAGGAAAATCGGGACAACTTCCAAAACAAACAGTAATTAAGACTCTTTAACAACAACTTAAAACAAAAAGAATAATAACAATAAAGACTGAAGAGTACAGGCCAATTGATGCCAGGACCTTTTGATCTCGCGGTGACCAGAAGAGCAATCTGAACATCCGACTCATCAGTGGAAATCACATTGGACTGGAATTGTCAGGAGCATGCTCCCGTGAGGGGGGGAGGCTAATTCCCCACTCGGCTGTGTGCAGCAGCAGAGTGTCCAGCCCCCCCCTCCTTCTCAGCACTGCGGTGGAGGCCACCCCACCCCCCCTGAGGCGCCTGCTTCTAAAAGAGCTGATACTTTAATAAAGGCATTTAAAGAAGGAAATATCGTCTCCTGTCCAATTTTTCTCACATAGACATCCTTTTAGTCAAGACACCTCCTGTGAATTAGCATAAGAATTATGCAGATAAGCTCTTTATCTTTCTCTTGCATAGTTCTTTGAAGTCCTTAGAAGTTTAGGAATTTACCTAAAGGAAACTGAATAAGCAAGCAGCATTTTGTTTGTACATGTCCTGGTTTGGGGCAAATTTGGGAGGAAACCTCCAAATGGGGTTCCTCTGGAGAGAAAACCGAAACGGCCCCTCCCTCCAGCCAGTCCGGGAAAAGAACTTTCTCGGAGAAAAGTGGAAAAAACTATTTATTGGACAAACAAAATGCCCACAAGCATAAGGAATGAACAATATGAGATGAAACAATAAAACCTCTTGCTGCTCTGAAGAGAGATGGCAAAACTGAGAGAAGTCCTTGCCAGGAGTTAGCTCAGCTCTCTCAGTCTCTTATCAGTCCCAGTCCCTTTGGTGCTGGAAAATGCCGAGGTCCAGGCCCGGTGGGCCGCGGGTGTGAGATCCTGGTGCTCCTCTGGGTTTTTCAGTCCAGAGCAGATTTAAATAGTCCCAAGAAAAAGGAAAAAAAACAGTCCAGGAAGCTTCTTTGCCTCAGCTAGCTAGACTAACTGAAAGGATAAAAAACTTCTCTCTGGCTGCTGTCTGTGCATCCCAGGAACACACAGTCCCAAGGAAGAAGAAAAAAAATGGGGAGGAGTGAACACTGTTTTTCAAAACAAACTGCGCACTTCTTTCCCTGCTTCACTCTCAGAACCAGTCTTAAGGGTACAGAACACATAGCACACACAGAACAATTAATTGGGGATACAGGCATCATAGTCACCCTAGGACAGTACAAGAGATTAACTTTGCTTAAATACAGGTATGACTTCACATTGCTATCTACTGACAATCATTTTTCTGTGTGCTCATGTAAAATTAATTTTATGTCTAAGATGAGTTTTACAGTTCACAGTGTGTTGCTGTGAGTTGAATTCAAATTAATTTCTTAAGGAATAAGGGTATTCTCATGATGAATTTGGAATAGTGTTATTCTTTGTGGGGCTCCCAGGGACAAGAAAATAAAAGGCAGATTGCAGCAGACAAACTTTAGATGTACTTATGTACAATTAGATTTGGAGACAGGGAGGGAAAACAAATCAGATACCAACCAAGAAAGGAGAGTAGAAACATAAATTCCACAAGAAGAATTCCAAAAGACCTCAGTGCCAACAGCAGAATGTTGCCACTGTTCCTATGTCTCTTAAGGTCTTTTTCCCTGTGCCAGAAGGGTTTAGCAAAACCATAATGGGTGGGAATGTGAAGAAGAATGGTGTCCTAGTTTGGGCTGGGGTAGAGTCAATCTCATCTCAGCAGCTGGCACAGTGCTGTGTTTGGGTTCAGTGTGAGAATGATGTTGATAACACTGATGTCTTGTGTTTATCCTAAATCAAGAACTTTTCTGTGTCTCATGTTCTGCCAGTGAGGAGGTACCAAAACAGGATGTGAGGGAGCAGAGCTGGGACAGGTGACCCAACCTGGCCAAAGGGATATTTCAATCCTTAAAACAAGTGCCCAGTGCATAAACTGGGGAGTTACCCAGGAGTGGGGCCACTCAGGGTGTGGTGAGCAATTGTTTGTTTTCCTTCTTCTTTTTATTATCCTATTAATATTTACTATCATTATAATATTCTACTTTGTTTCAATTATTAAACTGTTCTTATCTCAACCCACAAGTTTTACTTTTGACTCTCCTCCCCATCCCTCTGGGGTGGAGTGAGGAGGGTGAGTGAGGAGCTCTATGGTGCTCAGTTGCCACCTGGACTTAAACCATGACAAATCTTACTCTGAGCTTGGCTTTGCCTGTTCTGCAGGCAAAGGATTCATCCAACAGGTAGCAGGTAACTGCCTTAAAAAATCAAAAGCAAAACAAACTTAATATGATTCTGTTCTAGGAACACATATTTTCCACTGTACTAAATGTATCAAAACAGATTATCAAGTTTTATAATTAACTTCCTAGCAAACAGGAATTAGCATATATTATATGAGTGCTGTACATTAATCAAAGGATATTTAGTGAGGCACCCACCTATGCATGCCCAGGAATTACAAAGTTAATGAGAGAGAGCAGCAAATGTAACTGTAACTAATTAAGCAAGACACAAAAAATTCTGTAGATGTTTGACTGAATATGTTAGAATTTACTCATTATCATATCTACATGGTGAATTTATTCCAGTATTTAAGTTTGGCAAAGCAAGATATTTAAAGTTAACTTTCTGTCTGCTATACAGGTACACCCTCAATGTATTGCTTTGGTTTGCAACTCCTGTATTTTAAATTCAAAAAAGGTTAAATACCTAAAAGACTTTGACCCTGGGTAGGTTGAATTAGCCCAAGAGGTTGTCTCTACTTATTGCAGAAGGAAACTTACAGGCAATAAGTGCCTAAAACCTGGGCATCAAGAGGCTGCCACAAGGTAGGTGGACTAAAACAAGGGCTCAAAGAGGTACCACAGGGACTAAAGTGTGTTAGAAATTAATAGGCTACACTTAAAAATATTTTTAACAAAAGTTCAGTAATTTCATGTAGCTTCTGTGATTGTACATTGAGCTTTTTCTACTTGTTTATGCATAGATGTGTACTTAAAATTAATTTAAAGGTATAAGTAATGATTCCTTTTTGTAGAGGAATGAACAACGACATTATAAAGACCCAGACAGTTTTCTGCACCATTCTCCAAGAGAAGAAAAGTGGTTGTTTTAAAGGTATGTCAAATAAAAATGTCTAATATATCTCTATAATAACAGTCCAGGTTGCAAAGTGTTGTGTAGACACTTAGGTATGAATATGAGGAGTCACCTAAATTTGTACCTCTCACAAATAATGTTTCCTCTCTTTAGACCGAGTTGTATTGTACCCTCCAACATGAAATCAGAAATAATGTGTACCCTTAGATTATACAGGGGCTTTTTTTGTATGATGCTTTGTGTAGACATTAAGATAATCAAATGAAATTATTGACAAGATGTTTATTTGTTTTAAGATAAGGAAGAGCTGCTGTAACTCCATTTTAGAAAATGCATAAAGGAAAGAAAAAGTAAAATGTATGGAAAATCATCTGTGATGATAAAACACAATTAGAGCAATTTAGAAGAGAAACCAGCACTGTTTGTGTCCTTAATTTGTATCGTTATGATTCAGGACGGCTCATGTAATGAATGTAGAACTCCGGTTCTTTGGAGGGCTTATAGCACCAGTTTATTGAGAGAAGGACTTTTATACAGTGTTTCAGTACAATCAGTATGATTGGTCATTTAGAGCAACACCTCTCGACTGTCTTTTACAAGTAAACAACAAGTTAGAAAAACGCCAGGTGTCAGGAAAAGGGATATCTACAAGGGTTGTTTGGATTCCTCCTTATGATCTCCCAGGCCAGAGTGAGAGAGTTATGTACTTGGCTTTCCCACAGGCCCAAGCTAGTGCCTGAAGCCTAAAAATCTATGTTCTGACCACTGTCAGTTCCCACATCTCACTCTTTTGTTTTTAAGGCGGAAGGCAGCATTTGTGATCTCCTGCAGGGCCCTTGCAGGAGGGAGAACAAACACAGCACAAGAGGTCCCTTTAGTAACTTAACAGTTACTAGATAGAACCTGAGTCGGACACTGACTTAGAATGGTCAGGGAGATTCTCTGGCACATGCTATCGAATTCTTCGCAATCACATCCATGCACCAACACCAAGTCTTGCTGTTCATCCTTGCAAGGAGTCAGTTACTAATTCTAATACAGTAAACAAAACATCGTCAGTCTGCTCAAAAATGGCAGTCTAACTTGCCAACACTCACTACTCTAAAAACAAAAAGGATAGAATACTCATTCTCTACTTGTAGAAAAATTGTCTGAATGATGATCGGCATCCTGATCATCATTCGAACGTTGCCTGTTGGCCACATTCGGGTTTTGATGTCATGAGTCAGGACAAACGCACCTTGCAGGTATTCACTGTACCCCAGTGTCTGTGGAGACGGAGGCATACCCGCAACCCCAAGCAATAAGCTCACATAGGCCCTCCCACTTATAGTGGTTAGATCCCATACCCAGACTTTCACTCGAGGCAGGTGCATCTCAATTGATGACTGCAACGAAAAGGAAGTAATTTAGAATGACAAGACTATTTGTATTTTGTGACACTGCAGGGTGATCAATTGCATGTAGAACCTTTTCCAATTGACTGTGCAGAGTTTCTCCAGGCATTCCCCTTTTTTGTTTTGACAGAACACGCCTTAGTATGCTATGAGCGCTTTCAACAGTGTCTTGATCAGTTAAATTACACATGCACATATTTGAGTCGGCCAAATTCAGCAATATGAATGACATCTGTTTGCCAAAGCTGCAAGGCTTCCAGGCCTCTGGAGTTTACCCCTGCTGGTAAAGGTGCAGCAAGGCCATGACAGCACAAGAACTGCCAATGTCACAAGCCTCAGTTGGCGTTAACTGAAACTGCTTCTGCAGAGTATGTGCACTTTGATGGAAAATCATGCAACACTGACTTGCACAATTTTGTCAGGCTGAAGTGCTACCCATGTAGGATTAGCTAACTTGTCAGCCCTGGGATTACCTTTTATTATGAAACATGATAATTTGGAGTGACTCCAAATGTGCATGAACAATCCAAACATTTGGTTATGTCCGCTACATAAGCAGATTCAATGACCAAATTCAGGGGTACTTGAAGAAATTATTGGAATGCCATGGCCACAGCCCTCAATTTAATAATTTTTGTGGGCCAAGCCTGATTTGTGACTTTCTAGCATTTGCCAGCCAGATCCATCCTTCCAGGTAACAATGGCTTTTCCTGTTTTTCTGAACCATCAATAAAAGACGGTGGTCCTTGCACCGGCACCCGCAATGGTAATTTGATTGATTTTATCAATTTCAATAATTTATGACTGGGCAGGTGATAAACAATCTGCCCTCCAAATTTGTAGCACATTTTGCAAAGGAGCACTGTTTGCTGTTAACAAAGCTCCATTAAAAGTCTTCCTGCTATGGTGGAAAAACAATTTTTATAGGATCTGCTGCCATTAATTGTTAACACCGTTAACGGCATTTAATTATCAAATGAACAATTAATTCAGACAACATGGGTGCTGGGGTTTTTTGTTTGTTTGTTTGTTTGTTTGTTGGGTTTTTTAAATGCAAAAGCATGTGAAGATGTGTGCCAGGGCCGAAATGACAGCCCATGGCCATGCTATGGATGAGAAGGCTGTTCAGGCAGCAGCTGACAAGATGACCTACTTCCCAAAGGAGCAGAAAGTCTACTCCGATAAAGGCTGTAAGACTGTACAGGCCCAATCTTGTATTTCTACTTTGAATCTCCAAAGCACTCTCAGAGCTTTTGGAAATCTGTGTATTTGCACTTATACTTTTTTACTGTTGTAGGAAGTATGGTGAAAATACCAGAGTGAGCCGTATGGGCTTTGTAGCTTGTACATATTTTGATGGGACAAAGAGACCCATTGCAGGATGTGCAGGATCGGACCATTGTTCACTCAATTGGCCAATGATACCTGTAGGATGCAAACCTGAATTAGAGATGAAAACAGAAATATCAATGGAGAGTTTTGCTTGATGAACCTAATTCAACACAATCCCAATTACCACAAAGTCAAACCACAGCATTCGGTAACTGCAAAGCACACCAAAGGCACGTGAGATATTACATGAATTTAGCAAGTACATCCTTTTAGGAAAATTAGGATGAATAATTTTGCTTTAAAGTCCAAATAAGTGAAACTCAGGGAAAGGTCCATCAGCGCCAGGATGTTGATCTTTGGCATCATCAGATGTCTTCTTGAATCCTGAAACAGGGAATAGCTGAAAGAAAGTTAATGGAAACACAGTACCATGATGCTAACACAGGGTTTTTGTTGTCATGTCGTCTGTATAATTTCCAGACGCGATTGTCTCTTTTGCAGTCACTCTTCTGTTTGTTCTTCTAGCCACAAAGGCTATGCAATGTGTCCCTTTTCACTCCTCGAAGGTGATGGGTGTCTGATGTGATTGCTTGAGCCTGCTGATGATAAAACACCGGCATATCTTCTCCTTAAGTTAACTTGTCAGACTTTACTGTTGTTAGTAAATCAAAATTTCTGATTTGATAATTCATTTCCCAAATTTCTAATATAAATGTTACATTGTTCAAATTTATGTGTTGTCCATAAATTCCATGAGCCCAGAAACTGCAAAAGGCTGAACAGTTTAAATGAATGAGGAATTTGGGAGGTCATGTCCGGGTCATGAACTCCAAGCTCATTCTAGAAAAACAGATTCAGCTGCAACACTTATAAGTCAAATTGCCAAGTCAAATAACTCGTATGTAATTTTGCTGCAGAATCATCTGGGCATCACCTAATTTTCCCATCGAGGAAGTGCTTAAGGCTTGGCCAGAGCTCAAGCTCTTACCTTTGAGAGAAAAGGTCCCTAAGAATCTCAGGGTAATGTTAATCAAACCCTCTAATAGCTGGTTCCCTCTGGAATTCTGTCAGAATAAGGATGCTTTAGATTCAGCGCAGTATTGAAATGGTGTCATGACCCACTAATATAAGCGGGGGTTGTGATGGTTCGTTTATTGATCTCAGAGTGCAAAAGACACAAGATTACAGTTTTAATCAAAACAATGCACCTTTATTGGGTGCCCACAGCATGGTAATGTGACAGAGGAGAAATAGAGAGAGAGAGAGAGAGAGAAAGACTAGGAAGAGAGAAAGAGAGGGGAATAGCTACCAACAGAAGAGACAAAGTCCTCGTGGGCGTTAGCCAATAGATCCGCCGTCTTCTTCCGTGGGGAGATCTCAAGTTTTGGTTAACCTAGGGAGTATTTTTATAGTCTTTCCAAAGTGACAGGCAGTTGGCCAAAAGGTGGGGAGATCGGTACAAGGTTTGTTGAGGGAACAAGTACAGGACAGGTCAGTCCGGCTGCAAGCACAGCCAGTCCACCGTGACTTGCCCATTGTTCCTGCACGGGTTCCGATGGGAATGCATGCCAGTTTTTTGGTCCAGCGAACACACCTGCAGACAACACTTGGCAGACGTCCCACCTCAGCCAGGCCAGAACTCCTGTGTTGGGGTTTTAGGGTTTTCAGTCTCTGTCCTTGGGGTTTTGGTCTCTGTCCTTGATGACAGTTGTGAGGCAGATGAGGGATCTTTGGACCATCTCTTACAAATGGTTCTATGACCAAAACTGGAACTGCATCCCAATCCTTCAGAGCAGAGGAAGCGTTCTACAAAACTCAGATAACATTTCTTGGAAATCTGAAAAATACTGAAAAATCATGAAACACATGAGATCAAACTGACAAGCCAGTGCAAAACTAGTATAAACAACTAGAAAACAAGGAAAAGATCCTTAAGTGACACGTGTCTTACAGATGAGGACACATGAGCAGCTAAAAACCACAGCTAGCTATAACATATCAACAATACTTACTGTTACCTATAAATTCATATTATGTAATCAATATATCAGTAGTAAGTATCTTAGAAAGCTGGGATAACACTTGTCTGAACAGACATGCTTATATCCTTAAAATGAAACTCAGGAAAAATGAAACTCAGTGAAAAAGCTTACAACCAATAACAACTATAATATAGAATTATTACTAATTCTTCTGTTGTTATCTGCAAAAGGTGCAAGCTTCACATCCTTACTTTTACAAAGAGGCATTTAAAACTTCAACTCTGTTGCCTAGAGATGCCCTAAGAAGAAAAAGAGAGGGGGGGTGGGGGGAGGAAACAGGTGAGAAAGCAAACCGCCATCCCCTCTGAAAAGTTCCCTCGCTGCTCCCCTGGGGGGCGGCGGGGGTTTTTCCTAGTTGACATGCCCGACATGCCCAGCTCGGTCCTTCTGCTCTCCGCTGGCACGCAGCAGCAGGGCCCCGGGCCCCGCCCGCATTGCCCACAGCTCCACGCCGGGGAAGGGGGGGGAGGGGGGGCTAGGACTGAGAAACCTGAGCCTTCCCTCGACCCCTCCTCACGGCTGACCGCCCGCCGCCTCTCCCAGGCGGGGTCGGCTGGCAACCACCCCCCCGCCACCCTCGGGGAGGGAGGAGGGGCGGACGAGGTGTCGTTCCCCTCAGTCTCTCCTGTAGCTGCTCGCCTGCCGCCGCTAGGTCCCCGCCCTCCATGCCCGTCTCGGCCGTCCCGCCCCTCTCCGAACAACGGAGCGGGGGGGAACCTCTGCCCGCGTTGGGCAGCGCTGCGCGGGGCGGCAGAGGGATACAGCAGACCGCGCCCCCATACGAGGTGCCCGTACAGCCGCGGGGGCGAGGGAGGCGGACACCAAGCACAGAAAGAGAGAAAAACGCCGCTGCTCTGTTTGAATACCGCGCTGGGGAGGAGGGGGACCCGGGCTGCCTCTGTCAGGGCTGCATTTCCGTCCCTCCCCGCCCCCAAAGTCCCGCAGAGGGAAGAAACAAAAAGAAACATAACAAACAAGCCCTAAACTCACACGCAACCAACATTAAAGCAAATATAGGGAAAATTAAAGGCATAGGGCATTCATAAGTTGGACCCCCGGTATCCGCAGCCTCTCGGGCCCGGCGGCACCTCCGCTCCTACCCAGGCTGTGAAGACATCTCGCCCCCAGAGGGTGGATGGAACCGCTGCGAAACCCACGGGGGCACTGAAGGGAGGGTGGAGCGGGATCACAGGAAGAAACCTCTGTTACGAGATACATCGTCCGACTTCCTCTCAACTTCGGGCAACGGTGTTCCGTGCAAAGCTTCATCAAGCGAGGATGGGCTGGCCCGCACTGCCTGCTTGCTCTCCCAAGGGGAGACAAGCACACCGGAGCTATTCAGGGTCCCGTGTCTTCAGGGATCCAGGCGAGCTGAAAGCGCCGATGCGGGGAGGGCGGCAACGGCGGACGCTGCGGGCAGTGATGAGCCCGGGCGGCCGCACCATGAGCACCGTCCCCGCCGTCAGAGAGTGCAGCGGTGCAGGCGTTTGCACTGACCGACAGATAGAAACGAAGGACCCGGGGGAGGTGATGGGAGCCGTCGGCAGCGGAGGATTCCAGCTGCCGGTTGGTCGGTGAAGGAAAGCCTTCACAGAAGGCACAGTTTGTCCTCTCCAGAGGGCAAGTTCCTCAGTTCGGGAACCCTTCCTGATGGCCCGCGGAAGCGCTTCTAGCAGTGCGCAGTGGTCTGTCCCAGGATCCAGACTCTAGCTTTGTCAGGTACCGTCCTAGACCGGCTCACAGGCCGTGTCCTTCTTCCCCGAGATCAGAAAGATCCAGCCTTCCCCAGGAAGGCCCGGGGGCTGTGCCCCTTAGCTCTCAAGGGGAGGAGGAGGTAGACTCCTGTTCTTTAGCTCTTGACTGCAGCAAACGAACGTCAGGGTCACCACGTATCGTTACGATTCAGGACGGCTCATGTAACGACACGTAGAACTCCGGTTCTTCGGAGGGCTTATAGCACCAGTTTATTGAGAGACAGACTCTTTTATACAGTGTTTCGGTACAATGAATATTGTGAAAAACGAGGTTCACTTTCTTAGAAAAATGTATAAGTTTAATAAAAAAATAAAAAATAGACAATTAGGAGATAGAAAAGCAAAAGTTTCCAGCTGGGGTGCCTCACCAGAAAGCACACTCACTCCTTCAAATTCCTTGCTTTTAAGGATTAACCTTTTACATATGCATTTTCAAATATTCCTTTGAGTTCAGATATTCCCTTGGTTTTTGGCCCCCCTTCCCCCCGAAACTTGCCCCATTGTACCAAATTAACATTTTATTAGATAAAGTTCTTGTTGGCGCCTGGTAGTCTTTCTGATACCAGGAGATCAATGAATTCTTTCTTGCAGCTGTGAAAAATAAAGTTTAAAACAACTCCTAAAAGTTAAAGTATAAATTTAGAAAGTATTAGTTATATTAGTTATAGAATTGTAAAGTTAAATGTTAAAAACTCTTTGTACTCATGTTTGTAATATATCATGACCTGTCAAGCAAGAATGTCGTTTCCATGGCAACGTAAGACTCCTGCACCTCTCTGCTCGGCCTGGCTATCTCAACCCCCCTGCCCCCCGTCTCCTACTCTAACACCCCTTATGGTAATTAAAGATCCCAGGATGCAACACCTCAGGAAAATCGGGACAACTTCCAAAACAAACAGTAATTAAGACTCTTTAACAACAACTTAAAACAAAAAGGATAATAACCATGAAGACTGAAGAGTACAAGCCAATTGATACCAGGACCTTTAGATCTCGCCGTGACCAGAAGAGCAATCTGAACATCCGACTCATCAGTGGAAATCACATTGGACTGGAATTGTCGGGAGCATGCTCCCGTGAGGGGGGAGGCTAATTCCCCACTCAGCTGTGTGCAGCAGCAGAGTGTCCAGCCCCCCCCTCCTTCTCAGCACTGCAGTGGAGGCCACCCCACCCCCCTGAGGCGCCTGCTTCTAAAAGAGCTGATACTTTAATAAAGGCATTTAAAGGAGGAAACATCGTCTCCTGCCCAATTTTTCTCACAGCTTTTTGTTCCATCGCTGTCTCGATCTAATCAATTCAGGAATGTAGGAGGATTCTCTCTCCTTATCTTCTGGTGAGGGTTTGATTCAGTTTGGTCAACTGGTTTAACTGGTTTTAAATGTTACAAACAGTTTTACAACTCAAAAAGAAAATATACATTCATCACATTTCTAAGACTTAGTAATAAAAGAAAATACAGTAAAACTTTCTACATTATACATATAGCATTCATTTTAATATTTGCGAAAAGCCAACTTTATAATATGCATTTATAACAAATATGATTGGTCATTTGGAACAACATCTCTTGATCATCTTTTACAAGTAAGCAACAAGTTAGAAAAACACCAGATGTCAGGAAAAGGGATATCTACAAGATTGTTTTGGGTTCCTCTGAGACATTAATTTTTAAGAATTAAAGACTTTAGTTAAACTAGATATTGCTGAGGTAAGATAGACAAACTTCCCTCTACTAACAGTAGCCGGATTTAAGGAACCGATAAATCATGAGGCCTGTTTACGTATTCTGACTAATCAATAGACTCCAAGAATACAATACAATCATAAATCAAACAGCCCTGGAAAAACAGGATTCAGTTGTCACTAGCACTAAAAGGTTAAAAAGTCAAAGCGAGGAAGACCCATTTACTTCATCATTTTGAGACCCCGCCCCATAAAAAGGACCACCGACCCATTTCAAAGAGCAAACTACGCATGCTTAATAGCTTTTTGGCTAATTACCATACGAAGCGGGGAATGGGATGTACCAGAGCTATGAATATGTATTTGTGTTTTGGGTATTCAATACTCCTGTACATAAAAAGACCCTGTGATCATCTGTAAATTGCACGTGTGTATTTGGGAGCAATCCCGCACACTGCCCGGCGTCGTAATAAACATACACTTTCTAACGTTAAACTGTTAGAGAGTCTTTGTCCGTCATAGTTGGATATTGATATTAAATCAATATCCATATTTTTAATAAATCACCTCCTTATGATTTCCCAGGCCAGACTGAGAGAGTTACGTACTTGGCTTTCCCACAGGCTTCAAGCTACTGCCTGGAGCCTAAGAATCCATGTTCTGAACACTGTCAGTTCCCACAAATTTATGTTCCTGATTTTCTATATCAGAATGTGAAATGCTCTGGCTGGTTTTAATTAAACCTGTAAACTGAAGACTGTTTGCTTCTCTTTACAAGAAATATTGTTGGTTATGGAGCATATGTTGTTTATCTAGACTGCAAGCTCTCACTGCTCAGATGTATTTGAGTTTCCTTTGTATTCACTTTGGGCTTCTGAGGGAGTTGGTTGCTTTTTTTCCATTAAAATGTCTTTGGGAAGTGAGGCCTATTGGTTGAAATGCATCTTCAGTGTTAATCAGCACAACTCTGATGAGTGGCAGACTCGTGCTGTCACTGAGAAGGGTTGAACATCACAATTGCTTCATCCACAGAAAACCCGATTTTTGGTGTCGACAAAGATTTGGAGGAGTTGAGGCAATTGGCTTTCAGCTTTGTTTCCTATGGAAAGAAAGGTTATGAGATTTCTGCTGTCTCCTTGACAACATTTCTAATCTGTTGGGCAGTTTTAAACTGTTTTGACTCAAAGTCACTATGTTTCCACTGATTTGCTGAATCTATGTTTGGATTGATATCAAAGTAGTGTTTGGAGGAAAAAGCTGTAGTCTGAGCTCAGCCTTAGTACAGAACACTACAAAATCCACTTGACACAGCCATTAGGGTTTGCTTTGGGATCAGACTTTTGGGAGTGTTTGCTGCTTTTTTTTGTGTTAAATAATAACATTTCTCTGTGGAGTTAAAAAATGAAACAACAAAAAGGTTTTTAACTTACATCAGTAGAGTAGAAATTGTGTTTTATTTGGTGTGGTGATGAGCTATTTAAAATAACTTTGGTAGGAATATTGATAATGTATAGATGTATCAGAAGTGGGTTTTTTTAATGCCGCAAGCCTTTCAATTTTTTATTTCATCCATTTCCTTTTCTGTTTGAATATTTGTGATCAAATGGTTTAATAATTTCACACATAGTAGATGTGATTGGGATCTGTTTGGGTCAGCTGGTAGATGTGGGTTTGTATCAAAAACGCAATCAGGGAATAGATTCATTCTTCCATTGTTGAACAGTGGAAGGGACTTATATATCCATTTTGCAAATGCAGGATTTTTACCTTCTCTTTCCAAGAATGAATGCATATTTTTTTCTTGTTTTCTGGTCGGATCATGCACAGATTGTTGAAAAAATAAGTGAGGACTACTCAGGAAAGAAATTATCTTTCTCTGAGAAATGAAAGAATAAAAATTGACATTTCAGAGATGCTCCTCTTCCATTAGATTGCACAAAGATGTTACGAAAAATCAGTGGAAGAGAGATCTAGGAAGGGTGGTTGGAAGTCATTAGGCTGATAATTAAAGTGTTTTATTTGGGGAAGATGTCGTTTGCAATCTCTGCTGTCCTCCTGTCCTCTGGGTGGTGCCCTGACTGTGCATGATAAAGGCAAGTCCACAGCTGGTGTTTGAATTTTTAATAAACTGGGGACAGCAGCTCTGAGGTACAAGAGATTGAACTCCATGGTTCTGATTCTAAAGATCTTGTTCATGTTGTAAGATTACAATATTTTATGCACCAAAGCCCTGCTGGTCAGACCTTCCACTGCTGAGGGTCATCATAGGGAGCAAAGGCAGAACAGGGACTTGGACCTGAGTATGTCACAGCTCGAGCAAATCCATTGCTATTACTGCTATCACTATTTTAAAGTATTGGCCACAATGATGTGTTAATATTCAATTTTTAAATCTGATTCTTAATTAAGTTGTTTTATCAAGAGGAGTGTCAGGGATGGCAGAGGAAGGTAATACTTAATAGAGAAGTTTTAAGTTATACTTCACTATCACTGTTTTGATGTGTGTTTCTTTTTTTAGAGATCAGGTCTGTCTTATCAAATGTCTAATTTCAGTCTAAATAAATAGAAAATTCATTTAGACACTGAATGGTGAGTGATCAGTGTGAGTGATCCCCAAAGAAGTGCATGAAACTTTCTCATTCAGTTGAAAGTTGAGTTCAGGGAATGAAGTGGTAAATGCAAACAGAACTAAAGGCTGTACTCATCACTAAGTGTATTTTTTCCTGTTTGTTTGTTTGGGTTTTTTGTTTTGTTTTGTTTTCTTTTTGCTGTACCTAAATTACAAGTGAAACCTTCCAAATGCTTGTATTTCCATGGCTGTTTCATGTGTAGATCTTTCATCTCCATGGACAATAAAGTGTTCCACAGGAGAAGTCTGAGCACGCGACTGATTCCTGGGACTTGCTGCTGTATTTTTTAAATACTTGTGCATGTTATTGTGTACAAAAATATCACTAAACTGTTAAGAAAATCAAGTGTGGCTGAAAAATAGTGTGGAAGGGCTGGAAGGGGTTTTATATGAGCCAATGTGATGCTGGTGGCTGAAAAATTGATGTGAAAGACTAAGAGAATGTGCTGTTGAATTGTGGAGAAACAGGTCATAATGATGTTAATAAATGAGTTCATTAAGATAATATTTAAATAATGTCCAGTTACTGTGTGCTAGTCCTCTTAATTTTTTTTTTCTTTTTAGAGCCCCCTTGTATGTATTTAAAAAAGATGGTGAAACATTTGAGATTCATGGCCAGTACCGGGCAGTGGACACCAGGCAGAGTCACTGGGTGGAAATGCCACCTGAATAACCACTGTGGCAGTCTCGAAATTCAAGAACTCAGATTCTCCTGTTTCCTACAGATGCACAAAGGTTATTCCTTCCATATTTAATTTGGAATCCATTCTGTATTTTTCCTGTGTGCCTCAGAGTTCTCTGACAGCATGCAGCAAGGTGCAAGTGACTTTCTTTAAAATATCTTTGTTCTGAACTTAGAGGTGAAGATCAGATCAGAGTTTTTTCCCTGTATACTTTTTTCTCGCGCTTTTGGAGGGATGAAGCAAAGGCCTTTCAAAGCAGTTTGGTTTCATTCCAGCACCAGACAATGCATTTGATTATGAGGCCCTAAGATCAAGGCAGCTTCTTGAAACCAGCCTCAACTTCAAATAATGCATAATTGAGATGTGCAGATTGGTTTGATCTGTATCTTTATGTGTATCCGATCTTCTGTAGGGATTTTTTTCCTCCAGTGGAACATTAGAGTACTTTTTCCAAAGTTTGCTTTTCCAAGTTGACAATAGAATTAACACCAAATTTTGTACTTCCTATTAATCCCCTGTTTCTTGACTAATTTTTGTTGTTCCACGGGAATTAACAAATTTCTCAGTTCTATAGAGAGACAGCAGGAATGGCCAGTGACCATCAATTCCTAAAATCTCAATTGTTGAAGATCTTAGACCAGTGAATACAAACCCTTTTTATTTTTTTTTCAATAAGGGTCAAAGTTTTTACATCTCCTGCCAATTCTCTCTCAATTTTTTTTTCATGACTGGAGTGGGAGGTGGTGTGATACTTCAAACACCTGACTTGTGGAGGCACTCGATTAAGAATCTCCACAACTAATAATAGTTGTTAGAGCGGTATGTATTTATCGATGTTGAGATGCGTGGGGAATAATTTCACCACAGACACACATACCCACTAGGGAACTTGTGCCCCTTATTATTCCCTGAGGTTTTACATATGCATGACATTCCACAGACCCCCTTCATACATATTCATTCTCTGACCCCGCCCATCCTCGCTTGGTATGGTAATTAACTCCACACCCTTCTGGGCATGCTCAGTCCTTAGTGGTGGTGGTCTCCGGGCATGGTGGTGGTCTTCTGGCATTCACCTCTTCACCTTTATCTCTCCCATGTGTGCTTTGGCCCGCTTGGCACGTTTTCAAGGGAACGTATCATCTTAGAGTCTGTGTTCTTTTCTTTATCTGCGCCCTTAGCCCTGTTATTCTGTTGTTTAGGCTAGTTCTTCTAGTTCTGAGTATGCCGAAGGTTTCCCATACTTGTGGTGCTTAAATATATGCAAAAGGGTAACAGACAGTGTTCGGTGTTCACTAAATGCCATCTCATATATTCTAAAATACTACTTGGGATACATTCTAACATACAGTATATGTTCTTTAATCTACTATAAAGGATCAGATGGGATTTCTCAAATCTATGTCTCACCTTGAGTTGCTGAAAACAGTCTTTCATTTTTTAAGCATTCCGTTTCTGCCACTTTCAGAAATTAATAACTTGTCTACTGCCTCCAAAAGAATTTAACACTTCAGTGTCTGTCCATTATTATATATGCTCTCTTTTTTAAATGGAGAAGCATAGGATAAATTTTATGCTTTCAATATCTGTATTGCCTAATTCTGTTCTTTATGAGTCAGAATACTGCTTATTACCCTTTTTTTTTCAAACTTGGATGGGGTTTTTTTTGTGTAATGGAAGTTGCAAAAAGACTGAAAAATGTTAAAGTAATAATGTCTGTTGAAGTATTACAATTAAAGCCCTATCCCACCTTCCATCCACAGCCCACAGCCCCATTCTCATGGGATTTAACACTCTCAGACTTCAGTGGGTCTGCTTTGGATACACTATCTGCAGATTAATAAAACTCAATGAAATATTTACTTTAATTGCACTCCAGCCTCTTTCTTTTAATCATGTTTAATATATCTAACAGCAAGTGCTGCTTCCCACTAGTGGTTTTCTCATTAGCACTCAATCGGAAATAAAACTTGAAGCTGAAGGTTGGCCTCTAAAGCAGCAGAGGATTTAAGGGTATGCTTCCTGGGCTTTACACAGGACATTCCCATAACCCTGGCAATAAAAGCTCTACCAGAGAGTCAGTGAGGCTGGCACAGGGCTCTGCAGGCTGTAGAGTCTCCTCTTCCTGCTCAGAGCAGGAGCAACCAGAGCATGTCCCTGGATTTTGGATATCTTCAAGGAGCCTCCACGACCTCTTTGGGCAATTTACTCCACTGCTTGACCATTCTGGTCTTAAAGAACTTGGTTTTTTTCTTATGTTTAAATAGAATTTTTCCTATTTTACCTTCTTGTATTAAAAGGGCTGTTGTATGAGAGATGCTTTAAGCACCTGATCATGTTGGCTACAGCAGACAGAGCATTCCAAGCAGGTCAGGGAGGGCATCCTGCCCCTCTGCTCAGCCCTTTGAGGCGCATCTGGAGTGCTGTGTCCAGTTCTGGGCTCTCCAGAACAAGGGGACATGGAGGTCCTGGAGAGGATCCAGAGAAGGTTGATAAAGAGGATGAAGGGGCTGGAACATCTTCCTTATGAGGAAAGGCTGAGGGAGCTGGGAAAGGAAATTAGTACCTGGATTTGATTCAGTTGTCTCCCAAGTGAAGTTGTAAACAAATGTGGAATTTAAAGGAGGATTAAAATATTTTGATTTATTCAACTCTGCATGTTCAATATCAGTAGTTTAATTCCAGAGAGAATGATCTAAATACAGTAAAGATCAGGATTAGATCGGGATCCATATTCCGTTCAGGATAACAATAGCGTTTGCTTGGGTTAACTGCTTGCATCCACTTTTTTATGGTTCCACAGAAGTAATGAATTATTAACTTTCTTTCAGTGTCTGCAGATGGAGTAAAAAACTCACTACTTCCATTGGGAGGTAAGAATGAACATCAAAGGATGGTTATGTCTAAGTCACATGTTTATGTGTATATATAGAGAACGGTACATATATAGAGATATTATAGAGTAGAAAAGTGCATGAGGAGTCTGTATCATTATCCATCAAAAAAGTTTCTTTCAGGCAAATTCAGGACCCCTTTATCAACTGTTCATGTATATACAAAGAAGAGGCTCTTCGCTGCCCTGCATAATCTCCTGATATTTTTCCTCATAATGGTAACATTTCGATCTTTAATGTCGATTTTGAAACTTATCTTACTTATCAGCCAATATCTCTGGCTTCATCTTGTGCCTTTCAAGCAAGAAAAGTCACCAAGGAATTTTGTAAAAGTTGTAGTAGTTCAGAAAGGTAAATGTCAGGCCAGGTTCATCTTTTGTTCTCAAACCTTCCCAACATTAAAATTGATGAAGAGAAGATTTATCAGGATGAGAAGTATTCAACCATAACATACAGGAATCCAGAGCTCCATGCATGTTCTCATTTGTCTTTGTCTTTAGTCATTTGTCATTTATGGTCATTCCAGCTTTATGCAGCCATGGTTCAAGTTCTGTTTAGAAAGAGCTCTCATTGTACATTTGTAGAACCCCCTCTGAAATCTCTGAAACTTAATGAGGCTCTGCAGTCTCAAATTCACACTTAAATTTATGCAGGCCAGACCATGCTATTATATACTGTCTTCATTCCTTCTTTCAGTGAAAACATTTTTTTCCTAAGCAGGAAAGCAACATTTTGTCCTATTTATTTGTTTGTTTGTTAGTTTCCCAGAGAACAAAGTACTTGAAAATAACTTTAATTGTCAACTGCAATCTTGTAAATTTTCATAATACTTTATATTAGGGTTAATCTGCTGATAAGAATCAATGCAGCTGATCATCTAATTAATTGAACAAAACTGTAATTTGGTGCAAATGAAGATCTTTTGTAGGCATATGGAATGCATTTAATTCTTAAGTTTGGTTTCTAAAGCTTGACAGTTTTCTGTTCTACTGATTTTTAGTTTTCTCTTTGTTTTGTTTGGGTAGGTTTCTATAGCGAGGGAACCCAAAAATAATGGGAAGTTGGGTGAGAGCAAAAATGCAGATCCGACCAGTATGGTTAATGCTACGTTCTCCGTTTATTCCGTCTAAAATGGCAGGTTATATACATGTCTAAATAGTTTGCATTCACAGGTATGCTCTCATTGGCATACAGCACAGGGAAAAATGCAAACACACATTGTTGAACAAACTCTTAAGGCGGCTAAAGTGTCCACACTAATTACTGTACTTGCTAACTGCTAGAAAACCCACTGTCCCTTGTCAACACCTTAATCTCTAATTCTAACTGTGCCACAAACTTGGCAGAGAATTTCTACCTGCACCACAAACTCATACAGGCCTCAACGATGAGGCCCAGTCTGGGGAGTTCAACTTTTACTCCAAATACAGATCATGCCCTTTTTCTCTAAGAAATTCTGCTACAGGTTTCAATGCTGCATTTCCTGTTTAGAAAGAAATAGAGTGGAGAGAGTAGGAAGTGAAAATTGTTTCGTAAGGAGGTTGAAACATGGTTGTGAACATCCAAAAGTGTGTTTGAAATTTGTTTTACTCTCTGATGGATGAGGAGCACAGAAAATTATCTGGACCAAAGGTTATGCCAGGAGTGCACCCTTCAGCTGCCAGCTGCTTCCTTGTAGCATCCCTTAGGAATTCACACAGGGACCAGTTCTTAACGTGAAGATGTTGGATCAGAGTCCCCTTTCAGCAGCCTTGTGAGTAATATCCCCTCAGAAGGAGTGGGAGGGGAAGGCAAGGTGCTCTCCAGGCTGTGCTGGTTAGGTTTGGTCAGCCTTAAGAGGAGAAGCCAAAAAGAACCTCCAAACCAGCATAATTTAGGTATTTTGCTCTTTTGTAACATCTGGTTTAAAATAAGGAGCAGAAATTCGTGAACGGAAAACTATAGCTATAACTAGTCTTTGGGCAAATTGATGTCTGTTAGAACAAAAATAATAACCCATACATAAAAAATGATAAAACCGAATCAAGCCTGAAGAGAGAAAACACTCAAATCCTATTAAAAATCAATGGGGTCTGGTTTCATTCATGCAAACAAGGTTTCTTGTTCTTGAAATTAAAGGTAAATGACATTTGTTTTCTTGTTTGGTTTCAATTTAAAATGATGATGCGGAGTTAATTCTCTGCTGTCGAATATCTAAGTCTTACACACACACAAAACCACAAAAATCTCATTTGCACCAAGATTGCCAGTTAATGATTTTGATCAGAAAATTGCATTGTGGTTTCATTTACTCCAACAAAAACTTTTGGTTCTTGTGCTTATGCCAATTATAATTTGTTTTGATAAAGGCATGATTTGCTGTACCTATTTTAGGGCCATTTCTCATTGGAAAAACAAGATATTGAGTAGTTCTGTTCAGCATATATACTGTTCAACAAAGTTAGAGTTAAGCATAGTTCTGTGCTTTCAATAACTTGAAATTGCTTGAAAATACACAATTACAGTGGACTCAACCTTTCTTTAGTATGGGTTAGCATCCTGCTCTGTCAATAAGGCAATAATAATAATAATAACTTGAAAAAGTAGCAAAGCCATTTCGATATCATGATGAATGTTTCAGATAAATTGCTGGCTTATGCATTGACCTTGGTGAGTGCCTTCATGGCAGTGTTGGATGATTATATCCAACTTGTCAAACAAAGCAACAGCTTATGATCTCAAAAAATTAAATTACCTCAGCATAATTTTTAAAAATGGAGGGGGGGGAGAGAAAAGACAATAAATGCAAGTAGCTGTTCAGGTCATGTCTTTATTAATAGCATGTCATTAAGCAAAGTAAAAAGCGTGAACTGTGCCATATTTAGAGATTAAGTGGGAGCAGAACCTCATTAGCTGTAACAGGAAATCTCAGTCAGATGGTAGCAGGGCTGGGAGCACTTCACTGAGTACATCTGTAGAGTCCAGCCTGACTAAAAGGTCACACAGAGAAAAAAGGCACCACAAGCACTACAGTATATTGGGCTGGCTCGATCTTGAGGAGGGATTAATGAGCTCCACTTCTCCTCCAAAATGGCCTCAAGCAGTTCCAGGGGTGAGAAGAAATAAAACATAGGCAAGAGTAGGCACAACAGCATAGAAAAACCTTGATTTTTGAATATTTGATATTTTTGCCCAATTTATTTTGAGATATAAGTGCTGGCATCACTGCAACTGGACTAAATTTTTGGACCTAAACTTTGGATAAAAGTAATTTCTTGGCTTTGCATATCAGGTGTGTTCCTTTTGCTCATATCAAGATTTTAAGAGCAAGGAACAAGATTTTAAGCACAACATACCATAAATTGGTGGGAATTTGTGCAACCTCTGCTGTAATTTGAATGAAATAAATTATTGATGACTCCAAGATGTGCGTCCCATAGTTAGTAAAATACCCAAGAATTACCCAAGTCCTTCCCTTAGCAGGAGTAGATGATTAGGTCTTTGAACACGAAACACCTTTGACTAGGAGAGACTAACTCTATTTCTAGAACTATAAAGTTTGTCAATTGACCACATGGAGTTCAAGCTCTCCATGAAAGCTGGCAGGTTACCAGCCAGATTTTCTCCAGAAGGGAATCCAGAATGAGCCACCATTACCTATTTATAGTCCAGAAAAATTGCATTCTATCTTACAGCTGAAATTTTTATACATTTAAGTAGCTGATGAGTTTTATAATCAGTAAAGATGCCCCGATCCTCTAAAATGTAAACTTTTTAAAATAACTAAATTCGCTACATCTATAAACTGTCCATAAAGACAAATAAAATCTAAATATTTCTCAGCTGAAATGCAGAACTGCTTAATCTCTCTCCTGGTGCCATATTTTACTTCAGCTGTGTCTGCACACTGTCCTACCTGTAAATAAAGTCATTAGATTGTCCACAGAGCCTTGCAGACATATCTATAATCAGCAGTGTTATAATCCGAGCACTTTCTGTATTGGGTGTTTGATCTATACAAACACGAATACAATAGTAGAGGGATTTTAAAAGTCAAATAAATGTCACTGGAGTGCAGTAGTAAATGTGTCCAAGGAACGTGCTCCCTTAATTGAAAATTCAAATTACTGAGCATTGCTCCTTTTCAATAAAACATTCAGTGCTGTTGAATGAAAAATCAATAGCTGTTTTATGGTACATTTTTCTTAAGCAGTAGGCAAGAACTCAAATCCCCTTCAAATGATTTTTATTCTTCTATCTTTAGTATTTACTTCTCTCCCTCTTTTTCTCTCTCTCCACAGCAGAAAAGTCTTCAGATTCTTTTTAAGCCAAAATATACTTCATTAGCAAAATAAAACCAGAGCATGTGGTATTCAAATTTGGTAGCTATTGTTGTAGTTAAAGTCATTATAAAGTCAGGTGCTTGGGTACCTCTCTTTTTCCTGAGTGAACACTTAATTTAGACTGTGTCTGCTGAGTTTTCAGGAAATACTCTAGTTCACATTAGGATAGGATTTAATTTTAAGGCAAGAGCTTTGACATCCTTGTAGGGTAATTTGAGATTTGTCCTTGATATTCAGAGAAAAAAAATGATAGAACAAATATGTAAAAGCTCAACTGGAAATGGTAAAAATGCACTGGAGATTTGTAAGGAAAATTGAAAGGAAATTGTAAATGCATGCTAAAGCAGAGATCTTTGTGTAATGTGAAGTTCTCAGAGAAGATTCTCCATGATGCTTGATAGAGGCTGATAGTACTCCTGTTGCTTTTGGTGTTTGACCTGAGCACTTGGCAGCTTCCATCGGGGCAGACTCTACATGAAAGGCCCAGTTCCTTGTGTCCCTTTCTATTGTCACTGGTTTCTTTGGGAGGGAGCACAGCAAGTGTTTGTGTTCTGCTGTTGGTACCTGCCCCTTCTCACCTCCTTTTCCTGCACACCTGGGAGCCAGCGGGGCTTGCCAGCAATTCAACCTGCAGCTTCGTGCCTCTGGGAGAAGACACAGCACATTTCTGGGATTCCTGCCCCAGCTGTGTCCCAGCAAACACTCTCATCTCCAGTGTGCAAACTGCTGTGATAATCTGCACCATAGTGATGAGAAACATTTTCAGATTTGCCATATAACTTGTGGCAAGAAAAGCCCTCTTGTTACAAACTGCTGTGCACAGAGGTTGTTGGGAGTTTGGAGTCAAAATTATATAAATCTTTGAGGATAAGTATGGAGGAGGTCATTAAATTCCTGCATATAAATCACAAATATTGATTATAGCTGGTACTTGAATACATAGTGCCACTACATATGCCATAGCCTGAAGTTGTGAATATATTGCATATTCCCACAGCTTTTTGAATTAATTTTAAGTATCTGTTGTTTTCCAAGAGAGGAGAGAGCTATGACAGTAAGTGTTACTTAGAGCATAAGGTCCCAGGGAAATGTGCCTTGCTAAAAGACCAGGAATGAGCTTTAAGTTTGCAGATCAAAATAATTCCTTGGAACATAGATGAAAATTGTGTGTGCCAATATAGACTCATTTGTTTAGATGGAACTTGTCCTTTCATAGCGTTGCACTGATGTGATATAGCAACAAGGATCATTAGTCTCTGAGCTAAAAATGAGACCAGGAAAAGAGCCAGTTCAAAGTATGCATTACAGCAGGAAAACCACTGCTGCTGCATGTGCAGCAAATATTACTGCCTTTCCCCAAGATAAAGACTGCTTCCTCAGCTCAGTCTTCTTGTCCCCAATGCCATAAACAGCTGGGGTTTTTTTCCCCTTTCCTTTTTGTTTTGCTTTGTTTTATATTCTTCAGCTTTTCAAATTAACAGGTGTTTGTGGAGAAGCATGAGCAGGCTTAGAGACCTAAAAATTCAAAAACGCTTTAGAGACTGGGTGTGTGGGCTGATGCTGAAATTCTCCCATGTGTAGCAAATCATGAAGAATTTACGGCTGGTCACCCAGAGGCAGAATCTAATCTGTATTTGTGGTAACATATAAATTCTGGAAGCTTTTTCAATATCTTATACAGTTTGTTTTCAACCAACTAAAAATGAGAGCTTGATTTTTGACTCATCAGTGAAGTCAAAGAGTGATGAAAGAACCAAGTCTGTTATTTTGTTCACTGCACAAAGTCAGTGTCCTTAAGTGACTTCTGACTTTTTCAGTCAACATAGGATGTTTTTCTCTGTGCTGAGCACATCCAAAAGTGGCAGAGTTCAGAGCAAGTTTGCTCTGCTTCTCCCTCCTCACCTCCCTGACCTCTACACCAGAGACCACTTCCAGCACGGGGTGTATTGCCCAGGATATCCTGGTGGGGCCGTGGCTCTTGGGACACCTCTGTGTTGTGATCCTGTTCTGGTTCACCTCTCAGAACAAGTTCCTGTCCCTGGCCTTCCTGCAGCCCTGCTAGGTGTGCTCCCATCCTGCATTAGGGTGGTGTTTAAAGCAAAGCCAGGCACAAAATGCAACATCCTGCACTTCTGGTCCAGCACTGCCCAGTTTGGGAACCTCTGTCTCCATCCAAGTCCCTCTGCTTGGTGGGTGGGAAGAGGAATTTGGGATGGGGAGGCTGAGGGAGGGAAATGAGGAAGCGTTATTCTTTCTATGACATGAGCATGTGACTGCAGCATCATCTGAGAGCTGCTGTCCCAGCCTTCCATGGTGCAGACACAGCGTTGCTCCCCTGTAACGTAGTTTGTTTCATTTCTTTTAGGAAAATTTCCAAGCTCTTAATTCCATCCTGAATCAATGTGAAAAAGTTATTTGTAAAAGCAGCATGTGAATGGAAGAGTTTCTAGCTGACACAGGTTCCCAATATTTAATGATTTGGATGATGATTTTTTTTTTTCAGTTTTATTTTTTTCCCCAGGAAAATCTATTTTCTTTCACAGGAAAAAAAAATAGAACATAGAAGGCAATCTACTGCCAATTGCAATGGGCCAGAAGAGATAAGCAATGGGAAAAAATGACAAAAGGAAGAAATACGCAATAAATGATTGATAACAGTGAGGTGAGGCAAGGTAACAGTGAAAGATGGGTAAAATCCATTTGATTCTGAGCCACTCTTGTTAACAAAACAATTCATAGAAGATGATGTCTGGAGGGCTATGGGATTATAGGTCATCTTTCAACTTGGCTTAACCTTGAGGAATTTAATTTAAGTCAGTGACTTTGTAAATAAGTTTAGTCAAAATACCTTTAGTGTTTTTCAGATGTAAGTCAGAGATGTATTGCTGCAAAATAGCAAGAGATGCAAAAACAGTAGTAATGGCAGCTCTTCTTACTGAAAGATGTGCTAGTTCTGAGAAGTAAGTAGTAAAAGAATGTAAAAAATGCTTAAATTTAACATTTTATTGATTTTACCTTTAAGACAAAAGAAAAAGAAATGTTACGTTTCCCTACATTTATTCTAACCTCCTAAAACTTAGATTTATTTATTTTTACTCTGCTGAGCTGTAGGCTTTCATTCTTTGTGATGCCTGTATCAAACAAGACAACTGAGAAGTGTTAAAAAAAATCAAATTGCTCAGAACACGTTTCCCCAGAGTGACATAAATCCTGGCATTTGAATGTTGTATTCCCTTACCTTACCCTGAGCAGGAAAATGAATGGCCATTGCTAATATCGAATCTTATTCTTGAGCAATGCTGAACAGCTTCCTCCAAATTAATTTCAGACAAGACAAATGATGTGGAGGAGCCAAGCCAATCTCCCCATGACCTCCCCTGGAGGCTTTTCCAAAATGCCCCTGCTCCTGCTTGTAAAGCAAGTCCTGGGAGCTGTCAGGGAGAGAGCCAAGCAGCCAGGGCAGGCAGCCAGATCCTGGGGCTGGAGGCACTCCAGATTCCGCTGGCTCTGTCAGATGTTTGCTGATCCTCTTCCATGTGTGGGGATTAGGCTTGGGGAAAGAATTCCTGCCACAGCAAAGATCCCCCGAGCATGATGGTTTGGAGTATGGCCTTGCATCAGGTGCCTTTAAAATCCCTGAGTGGTGTGAAGTGCTCCCAGAGGTGACTGAGGCAGAGGGACAAAGTAGGAGCCCCATGGTGAAAATCTCCATGCTTGGGTTCTGAGCCATATCAACTCAGATATGGCTGCATTGGTTGTTGATATTGTGGCACTTTCTAAGTCTTATGGAACAGATTCATATCTCTTTATATCCTGATTTTCTATTCTGTAGGAAATGTGGATAGAAAGGGACTCTGAGTGGTTTTGTGTCAATGTGATAACCATTCCAGAGGTTCCTTTTCCCCATTCCTATGAATCCCACAATGTGAGCAACAGAGAAAAAGGAACAATAGTCAATAAACATTTCACATTGCAGGGGAAGGAATTAATCTATAACACCAAAATGTTTCTTCTTTCTGTTAATTTTTTTTTCTTTTAAACAATTATATTTTTTCCTATTCAAATATATAGGGCATTATAGCTGATTTTAGAGCCTATATATGGCTTTGTTCTGCCTGATTTCAACATAGCCAGAGCAAAATATGCTAAAGTGCATTAAGTATTAACATCAGAGAGTAGCCCAGCAGACCACATGCAGCTTTTAATTAGACACATGCAATTGTGTGTGAGCTGGTTGGCTTGCACAAAGTTAAATGAGAGCAGTTTGACCTTCTGAGAGTCAAACTCAGAGTGCTAAATGCTGTGGCACTCGAGCCATTGTAACACAAACCACACTGCTCACCTTCCCATCCAACCCAGCCCAGTGTGGCTCTTGTCAACTGGACCAAATGAACATTTGGAAAGGTGTGTTCAATAGTAGCCAGATCCCATTCTCTTCATTATGCAGCTTTCACCAGTGTGCTGCACTAAATCTTCCCTGCCCAGGGGTGGTATAATTACTGTTGAATAGCCTAGTGCTGAATAACTTAATAATACTAGAGGCAATAATTATTCCCAGAATACGGCTGGTCGACTTTGCCTGTTTACTCATGTTCTTCAGAAAAACTATCCCCTGACTTCAACACTCTTCAGGGCACTTCTGGTCCTTGCTTTGAATATTTTGGTCACAAGCTCAGCCCTTTGAGAGTAAGCTAAAAGACTTCCTTAGAAGACTGAAATGGTAATGGAATAAATATCTTCAGTAGCTCTATAGAACATACTTTTAATTCTGTCATGGTCATGCTATTAATTTTAATTTAATCTACTGCCAACCCATTTCTTTTGAATTGCTCAAAATTCTTTTTTTCCTGATTTGAAAAAAAAAAAGAAAAGCTAAACTTACAAACTCCAATAACCAAAGGTCACTTTTATCTTTAATATTTTAATAACCTATTATAGTTTGCATTTGCAACTGAAGGATTTCCATCAGATCCAATGCAAGATACTGCTCCATTTCTTTCAGGCACACAGTCCTTTGTTCACTTTGTGCTTGGTGGGAGTGGGAGCAGCTCATTGCTGTTATTCCTCTCTCTCCACTTAACTGCTTTTGTGACATTTCTGTTGAGTAGTGCAGTGGTAGTGGTGGTGCGAGACTTTTCATTGATGTGTCAAAGGCTTTTCAAAAAGTTTATCCTGCAAATGCTGCTCCAACAGGGGAATTTTCTCCAGATGAGAGGCATTAGCTTTACAGTGGCATTAACATTAACCCTCTGAAGGGTTTAGCAACTGAAAACATTTCAAAACTCTAAGCTATTATTCAGTATAATTTTAATTATTTAAGATCTGCATCACAGTGAAGTGATTTTGAAAATTTTGCCTGCTTTACATTGGAAGTGTTTGGTTTAGAGTTATAAATGTGTAGTGTTGATTTATCAGTTTGTGTCTGACAGTCTGACCTCAGTGTTGTATGCCAATTATCTTGAGAAATAACCTTTGGGTCTTACCGTGATTTGACAATTAATTTTCACTTAATTTTTTTTACTATTGTCTGGCTTTAAGATCTTAAAAATACCCATATGAAAGGAAACACTGGAAATTAAGAGTTAAATCTACACAGACTCACACTAGGCTGTCTGAAGATGGCCCCTGTGACCTCAGCAGTGTTTATTTGCCCAAGATGCAAAACTTTGTATGTGACCCCAAAGTGCATCTCTGCATTTCTGTGCATGTTTAAATGTTACAGCAAACAGTTAAACTCCTGAGAATAAGTGGGGAATGGATTCTATTACTTGAGCAGGCACTCGTTCTAAACCATATTTGCTTATAACTGTAGAGAATAAGTTGTTAGAAAGTTGATACAAAGTTATGTTATAAGTTAATGAGGATGGTGGGTTGTTTGGGTGAGTTGTTGTGTAAATTCCCTTACCGTCAGGTATGGCCCCCGCTGCTCCCGTCCCCTCCAAGACAGTGAATCACCTGAAACCATGAAAAGGAGGATGACATCACCTAGTATTCAAATGTCGGATTCCCATGGGACTTAGGGGAGAGAGAATTCGTCTACTGGAGACCCCTAAAAACAACGAGCCACGACCCCCGTGCAGGTAAAGAGCTGAAGTAACACTTTTAAACCAGAAGGGACATCAGATGACATCAAGGCTCTAGTCAGGACTCCTTGCCTTTGTCACCCTAACCAAAGTGAACCAGGAGTGACATGGGGACCCTGAACCTGAAACCAGCAGCCGTCTTCATGTGGACTCCCATGCGGAAGGAAGACCCAAATCTGCCAGACGACAGAGCTGACATCCTCCTCCTTCATGCTGTATTGGGAGCAGCGGTGGTGTGCACACACCTTACAGGCCCCCATTCCCATACTGTTTCCAATAAAGCTGAAATCACTAAGGAGCTGGTCTCCTAGCATTCATAACAATAACCTTATCTGAATAAAGGCTGCCCTGGTTCTGAAATCTATAATGGTATTTCATTACCCTCACATTCAAACATGCATACAAATCTGACAAGCAGGAAATTCATTGGCTGAAAGCAACTTCCACTTCAGCAGCTGTATCTATTTTGGTGTATTGTCTTGGAGGCTGTGTCAACAAGCATCCCTATTTAAGTCTTCAGTATTCAAGTGCTGAAGTTTTTGATTGGAAGCAGACTAATATTAATCTTCAGTTATCAAAAAGTCTAATTCATTTTTTTTTCTTTGTAAGTCTGACAAAAAATTAATTTTTATTTGCTGAGGTAAGATTTTATTTAAACAGAATTACCACCCCCAGAACAGGATATGAAACTAAAGAACTTAAGTGTCTGATGTTATGGCATATGAAATCAAAAGCATTCTCTGTACCTTGGAGACTAGACCTACCAGATGAAAGTCAGGCAAGCTAATTAGCGTTGAGCAAAGAACATTTTATATATTATGGCTCTCTGGGCTAATTTCACCCCTTTTGAGCTACTCATTATATAAAACTCCTTAAATCAGTAGGACTCAAGGCACTGTACTGAGAGCAAGGTCAGTAAAACCAGACTCTTTTGGGATATAATGAATGGAGACAGAATTCTCCAAGGGATCTTCCTAATGTATGTCAGGAGCACAACAGATCACAGAATAGTGATTATGTATCTGTAGGACTATTTTTTTTTTTTACCCCTGGCTGCTGTTTCCATATTTTGTTCTTAAACATTTCTAAACTGAATATGAGGGTTTGACATGAAATTCTCAATATCAAACTGCCTCTTCATGGGAAAAAGATAAAGGTGGAAAAACAAATCAGGAATATGTTCCTATTTGGTTAAAAATTGAATTTGATGAGCAGCCATCTAATATGGCTTGGATTATTCCTTATTTTATGGAGATATGTTTTTCATGGATATCTTTAATTGCAGAATTCCTTTGTGTAGGCTGTCTGAACATGCAGAAGGAAGAGTCCAGTAAACTCCAGTAAACTCTTCACAGACAGAAGAGCTGAGTTGCTGACTCGTCCTAATCTATATTTTATCTTTATTTATCTCTAATAAAGTCTGTCTCAGTGTGGAGTGAGATAACACATCCAAATCATCCCAGATACATAAGCAGAGAGATTATGAATTCCTTCAGGAAACCCAAAGGTTATATTATTTTGAATAAAAGAAGAATTGGTTGTTTTCGGCAAATAATGGAAAAACCCAAAGTAGACTTGTATAATTTATAAATAAATACTACATCTGGTACTAACCACTAGATAGTCCATCTCAATAGTTACAAGAGTTCTGCTTTTGGGTTTAGGTGGTATTTATCAAAAAAATTTCAGTTAAGAAAATGGAAAAAAGGAAAAAAATAAAGAAACCAACTAAACAAAGAAAAGGATAAGTAGCTTAAAAAAGAAATCTAACACTTAAGAAATACAGATTCTCTCTGGAAATCATATAAAAATTCTCAATGGCTGTGTGTTTTGGATGCATAGATGTTTGTTGAGTCTTGAAGTTAACATCATGTAAAACCAGGCAAGAAAACAAAAATAAATAGTGCATCTTAATACAAATTATCCATTAGATTTCAGAGATGTACTTGACCCATCAATGCCTACTAACTTTGTAGAATCATTTTTGTAGAATCATTTTTGTTCCTTCAGGTTTATTTCATATATGAGAAGCATGACTTGTCCATACTGAGCATGAGAAACAAATCTTTTTTGTTATACAAAGCACAAATTGGTAATCTGGAAGAAGCAAATGACTATGTACATTTCTGATTTATGTCTGAAGACAAATATGAAGAAAATATTTCATTTAGCATAACCGTGTCAGTGTTTTCCAGGCTGCCTTCAGTCACAGAGGCATGTGCACCAGTATGGTCTAGTCTGTCTCTAATGATTTTTGATGTGGTTATCCTTAAGAAGCTATTTTTCTATGAACTGCTAAAAAATTTTATACCCTAAAGTACCTCTACTTTCACCATTCATAACTAAATTGGAACACTCAATTTTGAAGTAATAGTTACTGTGATTTATTATTTACCAAGGCAGCAATGAAGAAATGTATTTGAAAAGAAGCCAGTAGCAAATTACAATCGATTTGCAAAATATAACAAAAAAATGTGTTAGGGAGGCAGACTTGCTCTCTGAAATGATATGTGATCCATAATAATATTTCTAAGATATCTGCTTCTTTATTACTGTCAACAATTCATTAATCATTTTCCTACAAAGAAAGCAACTCACCCTTTCCCCTGGTTCAGACTTCTAAGAAAGTGCAGATTATGGCTTTGGAATTTCGACCCATGTTTTACAAAATGCTGTTGTTTCAGTAAAATGAACATACAGAACTTCTAGGTGTCCATTTATGTGCTTTTGGGGTGAAGGCAGGGAAAATTAGTTATCCTGTGATGGAATCACAATATGATTATGGTCATAAATATGGTGATATATGGCCATTTTCCAATAAGGTAGAGTGTATTTTTATAACCAAAAAAGAGGAAAAATTCAAATCACAGAATCAGAGGTTTGGGTTTGGAGGGACCTTAAAGAGCACTCAGTTCCAACCCCCTGCCCATGTTTTACTGTACATTTTCCTGCTTGTTTTCTTCCTGAGCAAGAAAAAGAATCAGAAGCCCAAGATGCATGAGCTAAAAAAAATGTTCTAGCCCAGTGATAGTAATGTGCCTAAATGAGTTAGACTACAGAATAAGGTTTGTTGAATTCTCTGCTGCTTGCTATGTGTATTTCTCAGGTTGTGTTGGACATTTCACTGCATCCTTGAGATAGCATAGAAGAGTTGCAAAGGAATGACTTTTCTGCTTCTAGTAAAGCCTAAATGAAAGATTAGATCAACAGAGATGTTTAGGTATGCAAAGGTACAGATAAATGCTGACAGGATCATCAGCAATCCCATGTTTAGGCCAGTGAGTTTATTCAGAATTAAGTGCATTATCCATGTAATTCACTTTTGAAAATATCATCCATCACCAAGCTGGATGCTTAAATGCCACTGTAAATCTGGACCAAGTTATTGTTACTGGTAACCAAGAGTGGAGAAAAAATAACAAGTGCAAAACTGAAAGAATACAATGATACAAATAGAGCTACTGCTTTATTTTATTCTTGAACAAAACAGAGGCTACTTTCTAAACACAGCTCATTACTGTAGAAAAGATCATTCTGCTAAAAACACAGAGTAGTGCACTAAGTTATGTAAAAAAACCTCAGGAACTTCTTGACCAGACAGCACAATCTGTTCAGGCAGCCCTTTGATATGCTATCAGCAGACACAGAGCAATCTAGCTGAGGCTATTCCCTCTATTACTCTCCCAGACTGTTGCTGCTCCCTGGGTTGTATTTCTGTGCATATCCATGCATTTGGGAATCCTCAATGGATCTCCATTAAAGGAATTTGTGCAATCCGTCCTCAACCAGTGCACAGGCAGGGTGAAAATGTGGGGTTAGAACCCTTCATTCAAACTGAGCTGTGAACTGCAAAATGTGACATTAATAGCAATTCATTTAACCATCAGCAGGAGACTTTACTGTTCCTGCTATGTTGTGCTCCTTGCAGAATGAAAATATAACTGGCCACTGCATCAGGACTGCTGAAGAACAAGAGGATAGAACCTCCTCATTCAAGTAAAACAAGTTGCTTTCCAACTATGGAGTGAATAAAAGCTCTGTCAAAATCTGTAAGAAAGTTTGCTGAGGCAACTATGGCTGAGCAGTCTTTTTTTGTAGCTATAAACAAGCACAGTACTAATACATTAATATAATTACTGCTATTCATTGCCTTCATTCAAGGTGCTTCAGGGGAGGCAATGTGAGGATAAACAGTATGAAAGAGCTGACCATCACCAGTGCAATGTCTTCCATCATTTTCCTAATCACTGAATTTTGATTTGCACAAAAAATCTTTCATAGGAGAAACGGTTGCACTGATTTTTTATTTTTGTTTGAATGCAAATCATTTGCTTTTGGAGGTCTTTTTCATAGGTTTTTCCAGTCTTTAATTTTGGAATTAACTCTGCCACTTGGATAAGGCAGACAGGCAGCTAATTAGCCAAGAAATGGGCATTGAGAGCTCTTGGAAAAAAAAAAAAATCATCACACTTTTGTAAGTAAAATGATTGCTGAGGATATGGTATTGATTTGATAGTTTTGCAGCTGAAAATGTTTGCTAATTGGAGAACCAATTCTGTATTTTTATTCTCAGCACAGAATCAAGAAGATTCTGAATTAAGCATCAAGAGCAAATGGAAAAGGTTTTGTTATAAGTTAGTATAGCTCTAGTTACCCCATAAGGGCCCCTTGTCTTGGAGTTTTCTCTTATCAGAAGTTGATAAGAGTTTCTGTGCCTCTCTGGTCTTTGCCCAGAGACTGTTTCCTATTGGTCCTTTCCCCATGATGCTCCCTGCCCATCCTCTCCTTCTTCCCCTGTCCATCATTAAGTCACTATCTCCAAGGTCCAGAACTTTCGAAGAGATTTGAACAGCAGTTGGCAGATTCCCCTGAGACCCCTCCCCAAATTACCTTGATTTGTTAGTAGTTAGGTAATTCAGTTGGCATGTATTACTTTGCTTTGTTTAATTGGTTTGTAGTTTGTACCCATCCCTTGAGCCTGTCCTGGACAAAACCCCCCTATAGCCTTTGTCCGAGGTCTCTCCTGAGGCATCGGGCAGGAGGTAAGGGGTTCCCCTGTGACCCCCCCAATAAACCTCTGTTTCTCCCGACCCTCTGAGAGTCCCCTGTTTCATTTACACCACGGTTGTGACAGCAAAAGTCCAGGGGCTGCTGAGCCAAGACCCGCAGATCGATCCTGTTGTGGCGTGTCAGAGCTGCCGGGTGGTCTAACCGAATACCGGGCTGACCAAAGAGACACGCACTCCAACAAGCAAATACTTGCTGAAGAAAAAATGAATCCAATAAAAGGCCAGGATATGATACTGGGTGACACAACAACCTGGCAGCTGTGCTCTGGGCATTCTAAAACTGCCCTGGAAATGGACAGGTAGAAATAATCATAAATATGATTCCAAAATTAATATCAATGGATGCTAGTAGGCAATTATTGCTGGCTAAGCTAATAACATTTTTCAGCTCTGGTTTTCATCAAAATGGTCCCTGGGTTTATAAGTCCATCTGTCAGAGTGATTAACAATAAGATATAAAACCTTCTGATGTGCTGCCCTTGCTTTCACAGAATTTTCTCTTTTTCGGACAAATCATTCTGAAAGAAAGAAACTGGTAAAAGGATAAGGGGTAAAAGGGAGAACTAAAAATGTTAGATGTTTCCTCACAGGCTTAAAAAGTCCAACAGAATATCTGAACAATATGAGAATCACTTTAGATTATTTTTAAATGCATGTCTTTTTTCATTTCCCTCTATTTAATCAGGCAGTGTTAATCAGGTATTAATGCAATATTCAGGAAAGAGAAATCACACCCTTGTTCTGTTTCACATGTCATTCAAATAGCAAAAAGTGTTTGGTGATCTACTATTGTTACGATTCGGGATGGCTCAAATAACGATATGTAAAACTCCGGTTTCTTCGGAGGGCATAATAGCAAAAGGTTTATTGAAAGACAGACTCTTTGATACAGTGTTTCGGTACAATCAATATGATTGGTCATTAGGAACAACACCTCTCGACCGTTTCTTGCAAGTAAACAACAAGTTAGAAAAACGCCAGGTGTCAGGAAAAGGGATATCTACAAGGGTTGTTTGGATTCCTCCTTATGATCTCCCAGGCCAGAGTGAGAGAGTTATGTACTTGGCTTTCCCACAGGCCCAAGCTAGTGCCTGAAGCCTAAAAATCTATGTTCTGACCACTGTCAGTTCCCACATCTCACTCTTTTGTTTTTAAGGCGGAAGGCAGCATTTGTGATCTCCTGCAGGGCCCTTGCAGGAGGGAGAACAAACACAGCACAAGAGGTCCCTTTAGTAACTTAACAGTTACTAGATAGAACCTGAGTCGGACACTGACTTAGAATGGTCAGGGAGATTCTCTGGCACATGCTATCGAATTCTTCGCAATCACATCCATGCACCAACACCAAGTCTTGCTGTTCATCCTTGCAAGGAGTCAGTTACTAATTCTAATACAGTAAACAAAACATCGTCAGTCTGCTCAAAAATGGCAGTCTAACTTGCCAACACTCACTACTCTAAAAACAAAAAGGATAGAATACTCATTCTCTACTTGTAGAAAAATTGTCTGAATGATGATCGGCATCCTGATCATCATTCGAACGTTGCCTGTTGGCCACATTCGGGTTTTGATGTCATGAGTCAGGACGAACGCACCTTGCAGGTATTCACCGTACCCCAGTGTCTATGGAAATGGAGGCATACTGGCAACCCCAAGCAATAAGCTCACATAGGCCCTCCCACTTATAGTGGTTAGATCCCATACCCAGACTTTCACTCGAGGCAGGTGCATCTCACTTGATGACTGCAACGAAAAGGAGAGTAATTTGGAATGACAGGATTATTTGAATTTTGTGGCACTATAACGTGATTAATCATATATAGAGCCCTACCCAATCGACTGTGTAGGGTTTCTCCTGGAATTCCCCTTTTTTGTTTTTAGAACATGCTTTAAAGTTCCATGAAGTCGTTCAACACTGGCTTGACTGGGTGGAGAATGCGGAATGCCAAATTCGTGCTATACTCCCCATAATTGTAAAAACTGCCATGTCGTCTGCGAGACGTAGGCGGGACCATTATCAGTTTCACAGAAGAAGGTATACCTAAGATTCCAAAAACCATCTCCCAATGGGCAATAGTATTACAACCCCTTTTCTCCAATATGAGCAGATGCCCATATGGCAGAGGAGAAAATTTCAATAAAACATGCACATACTTAAGTGTCCTGGGTTGTAGTATAAGATATGCACAAAGTATTCTATCACCATCTTCATGAACTGTTGAAACCAATTGCTGAAGCAGTGTTCTTCCAGATTCCCCCCTCCCTCTTCTGTTAATGGGTCTTCTGTTAAGGTGTCTTCTGTTAATGGGTTTTTTGTTAATAGGTCTTCTGTTAATGGCCTGCTGCATGACTCATAGATAACTCCCTCCGGGAGTTATCTGTCTTTAATGGGCCATTAAGGACCCCCTGTATGACTCATTATCCCATTGTGAGATGCTCCGCCCAGGTGGAAGAGCCAAGCATTCTCACCTGAATATAATCTGGGATTTGAGACAATACAGGGGACCTTACCCACTGGATTCCCAGAGGATCAGAGCTACCAGACCTTTCTACTGGATCACTGCTTCCATCATCCCACTCAGGTTGTATTCTGACTCTGTCTGTGGTCTTTTGTATTATTGCATTTATGTTATTTTATTCTTTTTTTTTCTTCTTCCTATTAAATTGTATTTCTGACTTGGAGCCTCTCACTTGTTTTGCTTTCAAACCACTACATTAAGTCAGCCAAATTCAGCAGTATGAGTGACATGTGTTTGCCAAAGCTGCAAGGCTTTCAGGCCTCTGGGGTTTACCCCTGCTGGTAAAGGTGCAGCAAGGCCATGACAGTCAGCACAAGAACTGACAATGTCATGAGCCTCAGTTAGCGTTAACTGAAACTGCTTCTGCAGAGTATGTGCACTTTGATAAAAAATCATGCAACACTTTGACTTGCACAATTTTGTCGAGCTGAAGTGCTACCCATGTAGGATTAGCTAACTTGTCAGCCCTGGGATTACCTTCTATTATGAAACCTGGTAAATTGGAGTGACTCCAAATGTGCAGGATGTTACATTGTTCAAATTTATGTGTTGTCCATAAATTCCATGAGCCCAGAAACTGCAAACAGCTGAAAAGTTTCTTTTCCAGTGAAGACCTGGACACCTTTCCCGGGTGAAGGTCTCAGGTTCACTCCAAAGATTGGTTCAGCTGTTATATTTATAGGTCAAATCGCCAGGTCAAATAACTCGTATGTAATTTTTGCTGCAGAAACATCTGGGCCTGATGGCAAATTTTCCCATCCAGGAAGAGCTTAAGGCATGGCCAGTGCCAAAGGCTCTGCCTGTGAGAGAAAAAGGTTCCTAAAAATCTAGGGGTAAAATTAATCTAACCATCTAGTAACTGGTTCCCTCTGAAATTCTGCCAGAATAAGGATGCTTTAGATTCAGCAAAATATTGGAATGGTTCTGTGACCAGAACTGGAATTGCATCCCAATCCTTCAGAGCAGAGGAGGCATTCTACAAAGCTCAGATAACATTTCTTGGAAATCTGAAAAATAATTAAAAATCATGAGACACATTGTTATAAATGAATATTAACCAATTGGATAAAAAAAGAACAAAGTTTTATTTTTCCATTTTCAAAAATCTATTTGAGACAGCCACAAGCAACATCGATCGAATGCTGGGTGAAACAGGCGGCCGACAGCAAGGGTGCCATCCTGCCCTGTCCACACCAGCTGGGTTTTTGAGTCCAATTTTTATACTGTTTTCTGTACCCAGCGGCGAGCTCATTGTGTTTCTGTTCAGTCTTCATATTCAAACACAGTCTTTCACTTGGTGATGAATCTTGAACAGATTTCCCTGCACTGGGACATGTCTGAAAGGATTTTCCTGGAACCTCCTTTTGGGATGGTGATTTTTCACATCTCCGGGTCCTCCCTTGAGATTGCCATCAACCACTTGATGGTCCAGGTGCACAGAGTCTGATTTGATCAACTAGCCACATCCTGGCAAGCCAGCCCTTTTCTCTTGTAAATTTAAGTTTCAATCTGTTACTTCACAGTTGCCAAGTAAGTCCTGGTATTTGGAAACGCCTTTTCCCATTCTGGGAACCAGGGCTTACTTTGCAGTTTCAAAGTACAATATTTCTAATACATTGTTTTATTCACTACATCTATAACATTTCTTATATTTTAATGCACGAATTTATCCATCACATCCATTACAATCCTCCACCTTTTTTTATTAACTTATTAAATTTGTGTCTACCTTCCCCCATTTTCTATCAACTAATTTTATTAAATGATTCCCCTTTTTCCCTTTATCACCCTACTAACTAAATTTAATTACCAATCTTCATCAGACCTATCAAGTTCATCCCACTCCTGCGTTTTTTCACAATACTTTCGGTAGCATATGTTTTCCTCTTTTATTTTTTCTTCAAACTTTTCCAGGGCCTCAGCGGCTCGGCTTTTCTCCTCCAGTTTCATAATCCTATAAACTTTTGAGACTTGGCCAGCCCTTCCCCCAGCAAGTTCTGGGTCAGTGGGCATAGCCGCAATCTGCATACCTTGGACTACTGAATGAATCAATTGGATCAGGCAAGGGATTAGACAAGGCAAAAACATAATTCCAGTTACTGAACACAATATAAAGAAGACTATTTTCTTCCACCAAGCCCCCTGCCCAAACAATTGATCCCACCAAGAGGCTTGGAGGATGGAATTCCACTTCTGGACTGGCACATGAGCCACCTTCTTTATTTCAGCTGCCAAACCCCTGATGGTTTCCCCATAGTCATCTATTTCTATGCAACATTCTGATTCATTGAATTTCCCACAAACTCCTTCTTCTGCTAGCAAGTAATCCAAAGCTAATCTATTTTGATATACAAAAGCCCTCATCTGTGAGTGTTGTTTTGCAAGTAGTTCTAAAGCATCTGAGGTGTGGTTGGAAACAATTTCCACTACGGTCTGCAGTCTTATTAACCTGTTCAAGAGGTAAATGGGGGTTCTATATCCCCAACTCCCATCATTTGCCCATGTGGCCGGACCATAATATTCTATGATTCGTTCTGGGGGCCAGTCCTCATTTCCCCACTTCTGACTTCCCCCGGCCATGGGTAATTCCTTTCTCAAATCCCTTTTCTTCCTGTCTAAGGTTTCAAAAAGAGGGGCTCCCAATAGATTGCTTTTTGTTCAGGGCAAAGTGAAAAAGGAGTGCCTGATCATTCCCAAGGTACAGGATCCCTTCCATTTTCAGGGCAGCTCACTATAAGCTTTCTTACCACAAATCCAGTAGATGCCATCGGGGGCTTTCCACCTATTCACTTTTTCGGGTTCTCTCCAATATTCCTGCAGTCCCTCTAAAGACTGGTAAGGGTTAGCTCCGGAACTTTTGTGCCGACATAGTCCAATGGATTCAAACCATTCACAATCATCTTTTTTTTCATGGCTCCAGAACCCTGCCGGGGGTTCTGGTAGCCAGATCTTAGATTTATCATTTGAATTTACAACCAGGGTGGATATGCAGGGGGTATATCCTACCAATTCTGTGTATTCTTTTCCCTCCCTGCTGATATAGACAGTCCCAATGATTCTTTTATCCAATATCCACCCTTCAGGTCTTTGTATAGTTTTAGAAATCTGAGTATTAACCCATTTTAGAAGCTGTTCCGGAGTTAAGCTCTCACCTTTCCAGGGCCACCTCTCGGCTGACTTTAGTCCTCCGCAGATCCAACAATTAGAGAGTCCTAGTTCCGTGGCTATTTCCTGCATTAGATCTATAAATAAATTCTGGTTTGGGGCAGGCAGTCCCCAGTCATTATATTTTCTCCAACTGTTCATAATGTTCACTCAGAGTCTTTAACCTCTCCTGTTCCATTTTTCTCTTTCTTGCCTCTGCTTCTTGCCTTTTTAGTTCCTGTGTCAGCATCTGTACCTTGCTTTCTGGGTCAAGTCCCTCCCCATTCTTTGAAAAACAAAAGGTTTCATCAGATTGCAGGCATAATCTATCATCATCATCTTTTAGGAGATCCAGCACTATGGGTTCATTTCCCAAGGAGGTTTTTGCCTCATAATTTAAATTCTTTCCTACCCAGTACATTTTTCCTCCCATGATGCAGATTTCCAACTTATTTTTAACACAACACAATTTATTCACCTAGTAGTAGGCTAGAAAGGTAGATTTTTTTTCCCCCCCTATCCATACTGTCCGGTTACACTGATTACATACAGAGATGGCTGGCATTCCTCCTATTTCTTGTTTTTGTATTTGGTGAATGGAGGAGTTTCTTTCCTGCCTTATATTTTTAGACAGCCTGTCTTTAGGGATTGCCCTCGGGTTGTGGCACACCACCCCCTTTTCCAATTCACACACTTCGAATTGAGTGCCATTGAAAGAGCAATACCCTTTTGGCTTATCCCCTTGGCAATTGTATTGTGTTCGGTACTCTATGGTCTCTACTGTCATTTGTCCTTTTAGTGTTACCTGCAGACACTGTTTACACCCATTCAGGGACGTCTGCCTCTGCGGGTTCTCGGGGAGTAACCCATCCACCTGACGCTCGGCTTGGCACAGGACCAGCAGGATTCCCCACAGGATTACCCCTCTGCCTTGGCCACCACCCAAGGGATAGCAGCCAGCGGCAGGGCAAACCATCTTCTCGGCAGCAGGCATATGCTTCAGGGATCTCTCTGGTCCGAACCACAAACCTTCGTTTGTACACATTCCACCTGGACAACTTTACTGTGTCTGACCAGCAAGGTACCTTAATGTTCCTTCGGCACTCTGTCTCAAGGACTTCTGCCTTCGCGTCCAATTTCCCTTTTGTCCCCTTTTTGTATATCAGGTACCAATCTGGAGAATCTAACTCTATCAACCCAGCACGAGTGGCAAACACTAAAAGACAGCTTGTCTCCTCTTGTTCTTCCTCTAAACACTTAGTACACAGCCCCTTTGGTCGATTCCCTCCCCAACAATGAGCAACCCAAATTTGTTTGCAATATACACACTCAAAATGTATAAATGGAAAGCATTCACAACCAGGCTCAGAGCAACTTATCTGATCCCCCTCGGTCATTTATGATGTCGTCGAAGCTTGATCTTCAAGTCCCCAGGGGAGGAAGATATTTTCCACTCCAGGGCAGTGTCTGGAGGCTCGACTTTCTTCACTCGTGACGCCTTTCTCTGCAGTTCTGATGGCTGTATCTGTGGTGAGAAGGACGACAAAGGGACCTTCCCAATGCGGTGCTAGAGGGACTTCCCTCCAGGTTTTGATTAGAACCTTATCCCCAGGTTGTAGCTTGTGGATGGCGAACCCCAAGGGGGCGCTCCGAGGAATCAGTCCTCTTTTTCATAGTTCCTGTAAATTTTTGCTAATAATTATTAGATACGGTTGAATTTGATTATCCTCTATTTGCGGATGTCCGACGGGCATTCCATGCTGGTAAGGCATTCCATACAGCATTTCGAATGGTGACAGTCCGGTTTCCGAGTGAGGCATGGTTCTAATGTTCAGTAGAGCTAGAGGAAGACCCTGTACCCAAGACATCTTTGTTTCTAACATTAATTTTGCTAGCTGTGCCTTCAGGGTTTGGTTCATTCTTTCTGCTCCAGTCACCGTGGGGAAAACTACAAAGCCTGCCGGGCAGCAGTCACAGCCAGTGGAGGTGGTGGAAGCAACACAGAGCTGGTGCAGCCTCTCTCGGCTCCATCCTCCACAGCCCCTCGGGGCCACAGCATCTCCATCTCCCCCTGCCCCCAAACACTCGTGGAGGAAAAAAAAAAGAGAGAAAACACAGCAAACAAGCCCCATGAATCACACAGGGCAATCCTCAAAACAGACATAGGAAAAGTTAAAGGAATAAAACACTCATAAGGTGAACCTTTCACCCTGAATCCCACACGGGTACTGAAGGGAGGGTGGAGCGGGATCACAAGAAGAAACCTCTGTTACGAGATATTTGATATAAACGACATAGACAATTTAATAAAAAGCAAATCTTATTTCGCTACAAAAAGCGATCTCGGACAGTCACAATAAAAAGGAGCAATGTCGATCCCAGGAATCGGCGTTGGGTGAACTCAGATTTGGCCTCTATTGCACCGAACCCCTCCCATTCACAATTTCAGCATCTGAGGGATGGTTTTTATACAGTTTTTCCATTAAAGCAAAGTCTGTCCACTTTTGCTCAATTCGCATATTCATGTATTTTCTTTTCTTCTTGTTGGTTTTTGAAACTGTTTTCCAGGCAGGGCTGAAGGTTTGATTTGATTTCTGAGAAGTTGGCATTGGGATGCTCACACTTGATGGCTCCGATTTCCTTATCTCAGATGCATATCAGTTATCAATCAGTTATCAATCACCAGGGTGTAGTCCGGTCCACCCTTGTAAATGGCCCATCTCCGACCAAGCCACTCTTTTTCTGTTGCAAATTTGGAGTCCACCCTGCCACTTGCCCGTGTTTTACAATTTCAAATTAGTCTTCTTCTTTTCAGCTCCCTGAGGATTTCTACAATTTTGGAGACCTTAGTTTTAAGCACAAATTTATTTTATATCATATACCACATATTGTCAAACTTCCTCTCAACTTCGGGCAATGGTGTTCCGTGCAAAGCTTCATCAAGCAAGGATAGGCTGACCCGCACTGCCTGCTTGCTCTCCCAAGGGGAAAAACTGAAGCACACCGGAGGTATTTAGGGTCCTGTGTCTTTCAGGGGTCCAGGTGAGCTGGTCCAAGGTCCAAGGTGGGGGGGCAGCAATGGCGGACGCTGTGGGCGATGATGAGCCCGGGCGGCCACACCATGAACACTGTCCCTGCTGACAGGGAGGGCAGCCATGCAGACGCTTGCACTGACCTCACAGATGGAAACGGAGGAGCCGGTGGAGGCAAAGGGAGCTTTCGGCAGCCGAGAATTCCAGCTGCTGGTCGGTCAGTGAAGGAAAGCCTTCACAGAAGGCACAATCTGTCCTCTCTAGAGGGCCGGTTCCTCATATTAGAGAAACCTGTCCCAACGGCCCACCTAGCTAGGCAGTTGTTTGCTTCTGATGCAAACATTAGCTTCATTGGGCACCGTCTCAAGCCAGCTCCAGCCGGCTCCAATAACCGGGGTCCCAAAGACCTGTAGCTCTCCAGGAGCATGCGAGAAAAAACTCCTTACCTCTCAAGGGAGGTGGAGGGAGACTTCTGTTCTTCAGCTCTTGGCTGCAATGAAAGTCAGGGTCACCATGTATCGTTACAGTTCGGGATGGCTCAAATAACGATACATAAAATTCCGGTTTCTTCAGAGGGTATTATAGCAAAAGGTTTATTGAAAGACAGACTCTTTTATACAGTGTTTCGGTACAATCAATATGATTGGTCATTTGGAACAACACCTCTCGACCGTTTCTTACAAGTAAACAAGTTAGAAAAACACCAGGTGTCAGGAGAAGGGATATCTACAAGGGTTGTTTGGATTCCTCCTTATGATCTCCCAGGCCAGAGTAAGAGAGTTATGTACTTGGCTTTCCCACAGGCCCAAGCTAGTGCCTGAAGCCTAAAAATCTATGTTCTGACCACTGTCAGTTCCCACAGTCTACAGGAGCTGAATATTTGCAGTCTGCTGGTAAGGGCTGACAAATGACACCAATCCCTTCCTCACATCTCTCTGAATTTTCTCAGGTTTGTTTGGTTTTGGTTTTGTTGGGAGTTTTTAATAAATTTTCCTCTCTATTCCTGTTGTGGTTTAATGTAGTTTGGTTTTTAGTTAAGGAAAAAATTCACATAACTTAAGAACTAAACCTTAATAACACATAAGGTATTGATATTTCTGAAAAAGTGTCAGCCACTACCTTGAGTAATTTTGATAAATATATGTCCAGTAATTCAAGAAGAAAGAAGGGCTGAAGTAAATGCACCACCACCACCACACCACCATGCTGCCAGCCTGTTCCCTGCTCCACACCTCTCCAACCCCCAAAAATAAGTTATCTATAGAGCTCTGGGATGCTTGCTAGGAAGATAACATAAAATATAGAGTTATGAATAAATAAGAGAGTTCTTGTTTCTTCCAATGTGTGTGCCTTGTGCTGGTTTATGTCACTTTCATGTCCCTCCCTTCATCCCTACTGTCCCATTCCTTTTATTAATTGCTCTGCTTTTTCTCAACTTTTTTTTTCTGGCCTTTCTTCTGCAAAAGCATAACTTCTGTTCTAATCCTTCCTTTTTGCTCATTCATTTTTCTTTTCTTCATTGTCTCTTCACTGTGTAAGTCTCCTGTCCTTTACCCCAGAGACATTTTTTCTGTTCTCTCATTTCACTCCTTGTGATTTGTCTGCCCCTCCTTCTGGGTCTAATTCTTCCATTTTTTTTGTCATGTGAACTCTGTCTCAGTGACCCCCTTGCTCTTCATTCTGCCTCTACTCTTTCTCTTTATGGCCTTCTACATAACTGATTTAATTCTTTTCTCTCCTCCACAGTGTACAGCTGGGACCTCCAGCTCTACCATCTGATCTTCATGGAATCACAGAATATCCTGTGATGGAAGAGACCCATCAGGACCATCGAGTCCAACTCCTGGCACAGGACACTCCAGGAATCCCATCATATGAGAGCGTTGTCCAAATGCTCCTGGAGCTCTGTCAGGTTTGGTGTTGTGACCATTCCCTGGGGAGCCTGTTCAGTGCTCACCACCCTCTGGGGGAGGAATCTTCTAATATCCAACCTAAACCTCCCCTGACACAACTTCAGGCCGTTCCCTTGGGTCCTGTCCCTGGTCACAGAGAGCAGATTGGTGTTTGCCCCTCCTCTCCCCCTCACAAGGGAGCTGTAATTGTGGTGAGTCTTCTTTCAGTCTCCTCCAGCTGAACAAGCCCAGCACCCTCAGCTGCTTCTCACACGCTTCCCCTCACGGCCCTTCACCATCCTTGTTGCCCTCCTTTTAACAGCTTTATATATTTTTATTAATTTGGTACCCACAACTGCCCCCAACACTCGAGGTGAGGCCTCCCCAGTTGAGGACAATCCCCTCCCTTCACCAGCCTGTGCTGCTGTTCCTGGTGCCCCCCAGGACATGGATGGCCCTCCTGGCCTCCAGGGCACACAGGTGACACATCCCACTTGCCACCTTCCTCAGCTGTGTTACATCAATCCCAGCTTCTGTGCTTCTTCTGGACCCTTCCATCACCTCGCCGGACTGAACCTACAGCTGCTTTGGGTGGTTCTAGTCAGGTATAAAGCAGACAGAATGGCCTAAAAGCAGATTTTCTTTTAGAGAAGGCAGAGGAGCTGCTGCACTGCTGCTCCAGGGTGCTCTCCCTGTCCGTCAGAGCGTGCAGGGCTGTGTTGAGGGAGGGGATCCAGTGCTGGTGCCTGCTGTGCTCTGATTGTCCTGCACTTCCCAGAGCTGTGAGAAGCAGGGCGTAATTAGATCAGCAATGAAGCTTTTTTACAGTTTGGAATCAATTGTAAATCCCACTCATGGTTTTGTGTGGTGAAGGATTGATTTTATGTAGAAAGGAAGTTATTGAATTATGATATGTCAGTCATAATAATTAGCAAGGCCTGTGCTCACTGCAGCAGGATGATGAGGTTTGTTTTTTTCCTTCTAGGCCTATCTAACTTGGATAACAGGTATTTGAAGTTTCACCTTCACATCTAAAACCCTCTTCTGACAGGTGGAGGTCCATACTGGATCCAAGGCCTGGAGAAAAAGCTGGGTATCCTTAAAATCTCTGTGCCTCTGCTGGCCTGTTGGATGTGATGGCTGCATAACCAGAGGCCCGTGAGCTCTCCGTTCATGCTGTTCAATTGTTAAATGCTGGCAGGTTTTCCACTTATCATGACCTGAGTGGCAGCCACTCAACCATGCTTGAGCAGTTTGGGGACTAATCCAGGCCAGGAACCATCCTCCAGCAGGCAGTCGTGGTAGGACTGCCCAGCTTTGGCACAGAAGGACTTGGCTGAATGGAAATGAGCTGTGCCCATCGGTCCAAGGGCCCCAAAATGGTTCCTGGATTGCTTCGTTGTGAAAACTGATGTGTTATTTTTAATCTGTTCAAAAGCAGCATCCTATGGAGCTGAATTCAGGAAATCACTCACAATGGTCGTTTTGTGTCTGGAGTGCCAGACTTGCAGAGAAATGGATTTAGATATGCCAATAGCGACAGAATTTTCCAAGCGTCAAATCAATTCCTCAGTTCCTTCCCTGAATCATGATGTGGATCTACTGCTTAATGTTATTTATGAGCTTTAATTGGTAAAATGAGTAGTCCTAGACCTGTATTTTTTTGAATACATCAAATAGTTTTGTCTTTTCTTCCTAGGAAAGGTGAAAATATAAATGTTTCTACTCTTTTTGTGTGTGCTAGTTCATTTTGACCACTCATCTTACACCAGTGGAACTCCATGAAATGCTGCTAATTTACATCAGCCCAGGTATGTGGGGGTGCATTTTTAATTTAATGTTAATTCATAAGTTAATGTTTCTTCTGTAAAATGGTTTGTTCTATGTACCCTTTCTGTTACCTACTTTTGGTTTCTCCCTGCCTTCTCCCCAGTTACAGTTCTATGATTGGTTCTGGTTCTTCCTAAGTTTTTCCCCCCCAGAGACAGTGATCTGTCCATCATCTGTCATGTAACCCCCGGTCCTGTCTGTCACTGGGGGGTCTCTCCCTGCTTCTGGAAGATTCTAGGAGAGGCGTCGAGTGATTGGGCAGGATCCAGGCTGCCACCTCCTACTGTCCACTGTATGGTTATTGTATATGTCTATTATGTTATGAGCCACTTCCCTGTCGTATCATATTGGTCCCTGGTTGAACCCTCCCCTGTGTTACACCCCCCTTTAAAAGTTCCTCCCTGGTAAAAGTCTTGGTCTCTCTCCTGAGGCAGACGTCCCGAGGTGAGGACTCCATGCTGGAGTTCCAATAAACTTGTTGTGACCAAACCTCTCTAGAGTCCCTCCTTTCATCTTCCTGCCATCGTCTCGCTGACACTCCTGACCAGCCAAGTCCCACCAGTATTGGAGAGGTGCCGGGGCTGGCCGAGCTTGAGAATATGGGCATCACTACACAGGTGTCAGAGTCTGTCCAAGGATGTGATATGCCTCACGACTGTCTCCAATGATTGAGGACTGAGACCTCAGACTCTGAAAGGAGCCCCTGACCTGGTTGAGGTGGAACATTTGCCAAGTTTCAGAGGACTGGTATGCATCTCCATGAGAACGGAGTGCAAGAACAATGGAACTGGTCACAGTGGACTGAGCCAAGGCTGCTTGTCCAAACTGGTCTGTCCGTACTAGTTTGCAGCTTGTTCCTGAGCACCCAACCTCAACACAGGTGGTTCCCACTTTGGGTCCGTGCCCCTCGCTTTGGCTCCCGCCTTGACAAACCTATAAAAGCTCTGGAGACCCCCCACACACTTTTGTTTACACCCCACTGGAGAACTTCGCGTCTATAGGCATCTCTAAGCATCGAGGACTCGTCCCTCCACGTTGGTAGCTATAATCCCCTTCCCCTCTTTCTCTGTCTTTCTTACTATTCTTAATTTCTCTCCCCACTATCGCATTTGTTGGCACTAAATAAAGGTGCATTTGTGATTGAGCAAACTGAGTTGTCCCCTGCTGTGTCTTTTGCGCTCTGAGATCCTTGAACCATCAATAACCCCGCTTGCAGTGGCGGATCGTGACAACAGGTAAAAAAGATATTGGGAACTCAAAAGTTTTTTTTCCATAATATTCAATATTTTTAATGTAAGAATTCTTTTCTGTCCACTGTTTCTTCCATGTACCTTGAAATGGGAAAGGCCTGCTGTTTTCAGAGTGGTTTCCCATGCTCTTGTACAGGCAGGTTATAAATCACAATTTGTTAGGTTCTGAAAAAACCCTTTTTATTTTCCTCCCAGTACAATGGTAAGAAACTTAGTCTAGGATGGGTTTTGGTTTCGTTTGTCTTACTTGTTGCCAATTTTGAAGATGCTTTTACCAATCCCATTACTAAAAACATTTCCAGTTGACCTTGAAGTCCAACAACAAATGTTCCTCCTCTATCAGAAATATGTGTGTGGAGAGTGTGCTTAGCATTGACCCATTTATTTCACCTTTCCCTGCAGGAAGAAATTATTTATTTTATTCAGAAATTAATATTGGATGTGCTTGCTAAACCTGAAGTTCTTCATGTCTGAGGAGTTAAAAGTTCAAGATGACAGTGTAAATCTCAGCATTGATTTCAGCCCTCCTTGCAGGGGAAAATGGGCCACTGAATAACAGAACCAACAGAAGCTGTTTATTGTTTACATTACATGGCAGATATAGATTCTAGGTCTACTGTCCACATGGGCATGCATCTCTGGGTTGGCTAAGCTGCTTCTTCATGAGGCAGGCACACATCCTTCAGGATATCCAACTGGTCAAGTGTCCATCCTCACGTTGTGCTTCCCCTATCTAGGGTTTACATTTTTTGCAGACATTTTCTCAGGCTCTTTTCTTATTTTTGATCCTGTTGTTTTCTCAGTAACCTTGATGAATTCCTGAGAGCTCTAACAACAAAACTGCAGGTGGTTTGATAATATTACTCACAACCAGTTTGGCTGGTGCATCAGAATGGCCTGTTATATAGATACATTGCTACACCTCCTTACTCTGTAAATACTGTTTATTCTTGGAGACAGGTTCCCCTGTGATCTTGCTTTGGAAGTAATTACTGGGTTAGTGTTTAAGGCAGAAAGCATTTGTGGACTGCAAACACACGAGCTGACAGAAAATTCTCAGCAGATCTTAAATTATTTTCAGTTCTGCAAGATTTTTTCAGAGCATTCTGATCACAAGTTGTTGAGATATCTTCATTCTGATCTCACCTGTCTCTGCTACCAAAACCTTGTTTTTAATTCCGCCCACCCACCCAGTCCCATTTTCTCAGCTCTAGGTGCTCTCTCACAGTGCCTCCCACATTGCCTGGCAGTGTTGATCAGTTCCTAAAGGAGTGACTTGCATTCCAACTGGGCAATCAAAGTTGGCAACTTTGTTTAGTTTTACATTCAAAAAAATCTTCAAAGTATCTTATGAGCTCTAATGACAGGGTTATCAACAAACATGAAGGAAACACAATGTGAATTATTTATTCCTTCATCTACTTACCAACTGAAAGGAAGTCAGCTTCTGATTTAGAGTCAAATCCCAGCTCAGCCAGAGACTTGCATTGTGCTGAAGGAGTCAAAGATGTGATGACAAAGCTATTTTAGCAAAACTCCTCCAAGGCAAATGTTAAATAATATATTTAAATTTAAGTACATTCACATATAAGTAAGTATAAGTGTATTTATATATGTGTCTATATAAATAGCATTTGTGTATGTGGTACATTTTTATATGTACAGTTTTTATAACAAACATATAAAGAGTTTAAATATATTTATAGGTTCATTTTTTTGACTGAAAATTAAAATAATCTTGTTTTTTCTGTAACAGACTCCAACACTTGACACATTTGATAATATTTTCTCTCCACTGAGATTTACAAAACATCAGAACTTCCTCCCATTAATTGGGATGAATTGGTCAAAGGAACATCAGAGTATATCTACAGGGTTTTTTTAAATCTGGTTAACTAAATTTTAAAAGTTTTTAGTCTTGGAACTTCTAGCTGGATAAAAGACTTTGAAACTGAACATTCAGAAATTTATGAGCTCCCCTACTACCAAAACCTTGCAAACCCAATGCAGTAGAGATTATGGAGATTTCAAATTCCAGTGATTGCCAAATTTATGGTGTTTTATTTTACATAGATTGTATTGACAGCTTCATCTGGAAAGGAAATGGAGTAAAACATTAATTTTCAATAAGTTAATTCTGTTATTGATTTTGGGTTTCATACCTATAGACTTGTAATTGTTCCCTCAGTACTTTCGGAATCCACGATGAGGTGCTGATTGACTGAGGTGTTTAGGTTTATATTGCTTTTTAAGTTACCAAGCAATTCTTAAAAGTGATTAAAAAGAGTAATTGCCTAACTTAGTAACTCATGTAGAGTGTCTAAGACCATGTCTAAGCTATTCATCATAAAACAAGCTTAGAATTCACTGCATTTATATTTTAAACAACCTGTCACCATTTATAATCTCAGTTTGCACTCCCCAATGTAAAAACAAGATAATGTGCTAGGGTATGGTTGAATAATGTTCTGGATGCAATGGAAACAGAAGAAAAGGAGACAAATACAGAAATAAGGTTACCACATCCTTTTTAATATGTTTAACAGTAATTTCCATCAGGATGTCAGATCAGGTCACATTCACAAATGAGCTATGGAATCAGTGCATGGAAAATGAGCTAAGGAAGAGGCTGATATTAACTCTGAATTTTTTTTATTGTCTGTTTAACTAGAACTTCAATAAAGGAGGGGTGGGTCTTTTTTAATTCATAGATGACCCTGTGCCAGAGTCTTTTAGCTAGCTCAGCCACCGCAGCACAGCGCCATGAGTGGGACACATCTCCCGAGCGGGCGATGAGAGATGCAGCTTGGAGCGCTTTGCTCTACAGCACGAAGATCTTTAGATCAGCACTGGTTGGGGGCAAGGAGTGAGAGGGAGGTCCTCTGTTTGTGATCCAGAAGGGTTTATTCTTCTGAACAGCCAGTGACAGACTGGACCCCGAGCAAAGTGTGCAGCAGCTTATAAATGGGGGAGGTCCCAGGGGCAGGTAACAAATTTTAACCAATAGGGAGAGGATGTGGGAGGAGAACAAGGAGGAGTTTCATGCTTCAGGGACCAATGGGAAAACAGTGGAAAGAAAACAAGTCATATGGACCAATGGGACATCGTGAATTAGGGGAATCCCCGTGACAGGTTTCAACAGGGATTGGTCCAGGGAAATATTGACTTAGAACATTCAGGAAAAAGGGGTTGGGTTAGGTACAACTGACAGCTCAGGGGGTGGAAACAACTTTCAGGACAAAACCATTGACTTGGAGAAACAGGGGGATACAGAACAGTCCATTAACAATGAAACTCAAACAAACTACAACACATAGAGACCAAATATTTTCTTATAAAATTTTGTTGTATTGATTTTGATGTGCACACCATGCACATTTAAGATGTCTTCTTATAGTGGCAATGAAAATGTTGGTCAGCATTCATGAGAAACACTGACCAAGGAGTCCAAATGCCACATCAGGTGGGCTCTTCTCACTGACATAGAAAGCTCTTTCTCTGTTCAAGAACTACTGCTAGCTTCTGATCCTCAAGTTCAGTTACTCTTTGTCTTATTCTTGAGTCCAGCTCAGCAGAATTTATTTTCACTTGAACACAATGACCCCCAGTTCCAACTGTGCTGTCTAGGAAAGATTCAGAAGAACATTTTATACTTTCTTTTCTGAAGTAGCTCAGACTTCTTAATTATCCAAGTCATAATTTTCTAATCCAAAGTCACAGGAAAAGGACAAGCAAGGACTAGGTCTTGGAAATTATTAGCATCACCTTCATCCAAATATAATAAAGTTTTAATATACATTTTATTTTATGTCTTTTTAGATATTTTACCTAAATTAAAATGAAAATTACAGAATTACTCCAGAAAATAGGAGTACTGTAGTCATTAAAACTGACTTTATTAAATTCCCTTTAAGCATCCAGGAAAAGTACTCAAACACAAAACGTAGGGACCCCTTTTATTTCTAGCACATCAGAAGGCAGTGGAGATTATCCTCATGGTCTGAAACCCAAAATTCACCTTCCAGATCCTCCTTAGGAGTCAGGGAAAGACCAGAACCATGGAGGACAGATGCATGGCAGAGAAGAGCAATATTTTTTTGAAATAGGATGAAGCCTGCAGAGCCTGGTCCCCATCAGATCCCAGTTATCTCAAAAAGTTAATGGCTCTGAAACACAATTTTTTACCACAATGCTCTTCAGAACTTTTATTTAATTTATATCCATCTCCTAGGCTGTTACTGACAGAGTTGTTTGAATTTTCAGGCTTGAGTATCCCTTGTATATCAAAGGAATGGGAAGACATATGTACCCATGGAAATTCAGTGGTCATCATTTCTCTTTTGTGCTGAATAGATGCCACTTAGCCAGCACCAGATGGACAAGAACCATAAAACCCGTCCTGGCTCACTCAAAAAATATTTCCAGACACATTTTGTTTGAAATTCCAGGTCCTTCCCTTAGTCCTAAAAAACCCTCTTGATCTTTGTCCAAGTTACTGAAGATTTAAGAGGGTCAGTTCAGCTAAAATCATTTATTCTTAGGCAGCTTTCCCTTACCTGCTCCAAAACCTGCTGGATTATTTTTGCAATTGGCAATTTGGCAATTTCTCATGTCTAAAGATGCCACAAATGCTGCAAACTCATTTAATCACAACTGAAGATTTATTTTCTTTGTGCTTTGAACTGTTAATGTGCCATATCTGTTCTTTGCTCATTATGAGTATATCACCAGATGATAACAAGCACTAATATGAGTTTAGGCTGTATATTCCTTTATTTCTTGCTTTAAAACATGAAGAGGTAGCAGACAGCTATTTTTTTTTCCCATTGAAATCTTCATACTCTTCATGATCTTCTAAAGAAAGCATTTTAAATCCATTTTTTAATAGTTAAATTCTTAATTGTTTGTAAAAGCAATATATAGGTTTTAAATCTTGTAACAAGTAATCTCCAAAGTATTTGCTACCTGGTTTTAAAAATTATTCACTGAAACCAGGCAGAGCTGTCAAAGTCCCAGAGGTCCAATGAAGCACTGATGACATTGCTACCAAAATTGTTTTGGAGATTTGGCTGTCACTCTACCTTTTGCTGTGAACCACCCAGTTAACACAGAAAAAAATCCACCTAAAGCATTGTGGCTTCCCTTCTCACTGCATCTCTGTTTCATAATCAGGCCTTGATACTGTGAACAATTCAGAATGTCTATATTGATTAAACCTTAGGAGTCCTCACTTTAAATTCTAGCTGGTATTCTGCAGACTATAATGAACATTACCGAATGCATGGTGTCTTCTGGGAAACACCTTGAGATGATCAAGTTTAATTTCCCCAAGGAAGTTCTTACAGCAGTGCAATCAAGCTAACTTTTACTCTCTGTAATGGAATAAGATTTAATCTGCAAATTTTAAACCACCAACATTTCCTAATTTTCTTATTTTAAAAAAGGATATTCACTCTGGTTTTAGGCTTCTGCTAGACTTTTTCCCATAGTGCAAGTAATGAATATTCCATCCCTTTTTAATATGCTGGGTGTGTACAAGCAGCTTTAAGCCTATGGTTCATAAGGAATTTATGTCAATATTGCAATTAAATCCTGTATGTCATAATAGGTGACCTTTATTCCAGTGTATATTGAGTCCCTAATCTCTCAGATGGTAACTGAGTGATGGAGATGCAAGACTTCATGAAAGAAAGGCAGATCATAAGAATTTTTTTTCTTTGTGTGTGTAAACTGTGATTTTCCAATTACTACTCTCAGCCGGGACAGAAAAATATCTAACTCATGATATGTTCTGATCCAAAATTAATCCTTTTGTAACTGAGCCTTTTTTTGATTAAAGACTAATTTTTCTTTCTTCCAGAAAAAAATCCTCAACCCCTGTGGTAATTTTAATGTTTTTTTTTTCTTTCCCAGTATATCATTACAGTATAAGCATATTGATAAATACAGGTTTAAGTAATATAGAGAGCTATTCAGATAAATAATCATTAGATTTATATTATTATCTATAAATGTTGCTTTGATGGCAAAGTATATATAGCAAAAACATCCCTAAATTGTGGAAAATATTTCTTTTCTTCAATTATGAAGTAAATATCCAATTTTTAAAATTAATACTTTTGAGATATGTAAAAATAGCTGTAGATGCTGAATACAGGGTTTAAGGTTTTGGTGACATGGCATGTGAACAATAAAATAGGGGTAAAGCTGTAGTGGCCAGAAATTTTTGACAAATACTGGTGGAAACATTTGAATCACAAAGAGAATTTTTTAAAGATTGACTGTGCTCCCAGGTCTGTGCTTGTGCCAACAGAACCATGCAAGGAAATCATCAACTGTCACAATGATCTTGTTTGTAAAGCAATTTGAAATGTAATGACCAAAAGTGCAGTGTCAGAATGAGGTGTTTGGGGTTTTTTACTTAAATTACTGTTTTCTCCTGTGTCCGTGCATGGACAACCCGAGGAACAAGACAGACGCAGGCACGCAGCAGGTCAAGGGAAAGCTTCTCTTCCTCTTTATTCTATTCTAATTGTCTGACTCCATTACTTATATACATTTGTACAAAGGTCAAGAGATTGGCTACACAGGCTGCCACCTCTTCGACCTGGATGGTGAACATCACCGTCCATCACATTTCTCCTCCCAGAGGATAAAAATGTAAACAATAGATAATTTCTAAAAATATACATTGTTTTTGTGAAGCTGTGTGAGAACAGCACTGCTTGAGTTTAAACACTTGCAAGCAAGAAAACTGAGGGCGACATTCTCCTACTTATGTTTTTGTTTCTAATTTCTGAATTTGCCTATATTTCCCAACATTGAGCATAGTAGGAAAATATGTTCTCAAATTATCTTCTTTGAAGAAATACATAATTTTCAGATGCTAAAGTACAGCAATATTACTTAGAGCTATTACTGGATTTTTTAAGCTTCCAATATCTTGTGTTTGATGATGGAGAGCAGACATGGCTTTGATGTAAACCATTTAATTTAAGTGTCCTCCCAAGAGGACAGTTCAGCAGTGCTTTGGTCACTCCTCTTACAGCAGTGGTGTCAGAATTCCCTCGAGGGAAAATAAGACAAATTAAACCAAATCAGGGTAAACAATGGATAGCTTCTTAATTAGTCCATTCAAGTTTATTCCCTTCATTCTGCACTTCACTGATATTTATTAAGATGTAAATAAATGATCCTCCTGCTCAGGGCATTTCCTGCCATGTCATAGAGCATTGTTCCTTTGCTCAGGATGAACCAAGACTAAGGTACAAAGCAAATTTAAATTTACATCAAGTATAGCTTAAAAATCCATATTTTGGAATTTGGTTTTTACAGTCTTTACCTTATAAAACTATATATTGGCTAAGAGGGCCAATGGCATCCTGGCCTGTATCAGGAATGGTGTGGCCAGCAGGAGCAGGGAGGTCATTCTTCCCCTGTACTCAGCACTGGTGAGGCCACACCTTGAGTATTGTGTCCAGTTCTGGGCCCCTCAGTTTAGGAAGGACATTGAGATGCTTGAACGTGTCCAGAGGAGGGCAACCAAGCTGGTGAAGGGCTTGGAAAACAAGCCATATGAAGAACATCTGAGGGAGCTGGGGTTGTTTAGCCTGGAGAAAAGGAGACTCAGAGGTGATGTTATCACTCTCTATAACTTCCTGAAGGGTGGGTGTAGACAGATGGGGGTTGGTCTCTTTCTCCAGGCAGCAACTGACAGAACAAGAGGACACAGTCTCAGGCTGCATCAGGGGAAATATAGGTTGGATATTAGGAAGAAGTTCTTCACTGCTAAGAGTGATTAAATACTGGAATGGTTTGCCCAGGGAGGTGGTGGAGTCACCATCCCTGGATGTGTTTAAAAAGAGACTAGATGTGGCACTTGATACCATGATCTAGTTGAGGTGTTAGGGCTGGATTGGACTCCATGATCTTGAAGGTCTCTTCCAACCTACACATTCTGTGATTCCGTGTGATTCTGTGATATTAATAAAAAAGACAGTAATTTATATTTAAAACCTCCAAACATTTGGTTGGCTTGCGCTGTACTGTGGAACTTTAAATCTGAAAACTACAGATTGAATTACCGGAAGTTTTTTTAACCCTTGAAACAGAACTTCATTTATATGGATATGGTCACACTGAACATAAAAATTTCAATGATTTGTTTATATTATTTTCTTTTTAAATTCCAATGGGGTAGAATTGAGCTCAGAAAATGCCAAACCACCCTCTGTTTCCTTTAAATCTACTCTAGGAAACTACAGTTAAGACATGAACATCCTTTGTAAACTGTGAATGAGACCAGCTCACTTCATGCATTTGAAATTGTAAGAAAATCCTTTTTAAAGTTGAAGTATTCAAGTTTTCAATCTCCTTGTGATGGACTATGTCAAGAGAGGGCCCCAGAGGAACTTGAAAGAAATCCATGCAGTTGCCACCCATAAATGAAAGAAGTCTTGATAAATAACATCTGAAGGATAAATTAGAGTTTTTTCAGGAGAACCAAAGGAGACAGAGACACAAAAGCAAAAGAGGGAAAGATTTTAATAAATGTTGTGTCAGTAGCCATGGAAGGGGGCTGATAGGTGAACAGCGAGGAGGAAGGAGGATTCCTTCTCTATTTCTACTTCAAAGAGAGTATTAGAGACTTAGATTGGTTCTGGTGGAGTGGGAGGGATGGGTCACTGATTTGAGAGAGATCTGAAGGTGCATTGTAAATGAAAAGCTTCAATCAGTATAGGAACGAGAAAGCCAAGAACTGAAAAAAAGAACTGAAAACACACAGATAGCAAAGTTTCTTTTACAGATGAGTGAAGTTCTGTTTTATGGCAAATGGGAAAGAGCTACAAAGGCAAAGAAAGGTTCATTTGCCCAGTTTCTCCATACTGACATACACAGGCACAAATGGAAGCATAAATACCACACCAATAGAGAAGACAAACAAAAGCAGTGGGAAGGTTGCTGGGTTTACAAGCACGAGACCAAAAATGAGAGTTATGAGTTGTTAATGTCCATTCAGAGAAGTGGGAGATATGAAAAAGAGGGAATCCTTGGTTCTGTGGCTGAAGTGTAACACAGTTACAGGTTGTCATAGCAAGTCAGTGGCAGCACGGTGCAATTTGTCAGCATGAGCTGAACGACACCAAGACTGCTCCAGAAGCAGGAGGAAGGGCACTTACCTGTAGAAGAGGGCAAATCAAACACAGATCATCCCTGTTCTGTGAGTGGTTAAGACTTTTTTTCCCCTCAAGCCATACAGAAATGGTTCATCAGGAAATCTCCATTATGCAAAATGGGTACCTCTGTGTGAATACAGTCCAGAAGATGTCAGGTGCATATTTACCCTCTTTAAGTAATTTTTTGCTAAAAATATTTGTCCCCTTGCTCTCCAATCCATGTAACTCTTCTAACTAAAAAAAGAGTTCCTGATGGGGGATACAAGTTGCATAAATGCCAAGACGATTTTGCAGTATGAATTTAAAATGTGTCTTGAATGAAAATAATTGATATTTTGTAGGTTGTTCATGTTGTTCCTGTAGGTCCCTAATCACTTGAGGTATGTTTAAGCTTTTTAACTAATACTTAGTTCTTTCAAATGAGTAAATTAATCTCCTGGGTACACAGCAGCTCCACATACCTGGGGTCACAGTGCATGTCTTGATATGCAGCATATACCCACAGGGTAAGAAGAATTACCCTCTGATTACATGTACAATAATCTGGATCTCCCAAGGTATTCAAGTGGTTAATTAAATATCGAGTAATTGCTAAAACTACTAAGTGACATTTAATTAGTATGTTAATTGATATCAAATTTGTTCTCACTATCTTGTTTTATGTTAATAAAATCCCTAAACATTTCTTGGGAGTAGATTAGGAAGCAATGTGCTTCAAATGCACTAATGCAAAACAGCCTTAAGCATCACTTCTGCATGTGGAATATAACTTCTGACTTCAATTTTTATCCCAGCTGTCATACCTTCTCTATCTTTAAACTTACTTTGTGCTCAGGGTATATTATATTCAGTAGCATAGACCTCTCTTGGTATGGATTTTGACTTTTTAAATCCTGTAATCTCTTAGACATCTATCAAAAAAGGGATAACTGTTAAAATAGTCTAAGGCTGCCTCTGTTCCCTTGGGTGGTGATGGCCAGGGATGTGGGGAATGGGGAGAGCCTCCATGGCTGATGCCAGGGATGTATTTCAGCACAGCCTCCCAGTGTGGAGTGGGGAAATCTGGGCTTCACACATAACACAGAATTGCCAGAATCACAGCTTTAATTGACTGATGGTTCTGCAGCAGCAAAATGCTGCCTCAATGTTCATGCATACAAGGAAGGGTGTTCCCCTCCCCCTCTCCATGAGGAAACAGCTGTGCTTTGCCTTTCAGCTTGAGTCCTCCAAAAAGCTTCACAGCTCTAATTTAGAAAAGAGATTCCTTTAGGCTTGGGGCCAGAAAAAGACTGACTGAATTCCAGAATGACAAGAGCCCTGAGCTTGTTCTTCCTTTCAACCACTAAAATGTTCCCAGTGGCCTCATCAGGAACAGGTGAACTGTCCAAAGTTGAATCCACTAAGAGAAAAAGTTGTTTTCCTACCATCTAAGTGGAGAACACACTGGAAAAAATATCCTATGAATATTCATATGAAATTTTAAATTAATTCCTTTCAGCTGTGCTCATGCCTTTTGTGTGTCAGCATTTTGTGGAGTTTCTTCTGTGTTTTGTTGGTGCCAACGCACAGAGAGAGTTGGTTTTACATTCAGGATCACAAAAAAAGCCAAGTCTAATTTATTCTCCATGAACATTCACACCCAATTACTTCAGAAGAGTCCAACTGGGGAATAGAAACAATGGGGTATGACCACACACAGGGAAACTACAGAGCTCTGATGCCAACCCTCCTCAAATTCAAAATCTGGAATGTACATGGAAGCACTGTAAAAGGAAGCTGGTAGAGGAGGGACTGTCAGAGAACTTTGAATTAGGAATAAAGAGAACTGTGATCTGTTTATTCATGGATATGTCACAGAAAAAAAAAGGAAAAAAAAGGAAAAATTGGTGAAGTAAATTATCATTACAAAATACTCAGCTCTAGTTATACGTCATTGAAATACTGCAATAGAACTAAGAATCAGCAGAATGATCATGATAGGCAAAGTATGACACTGATTTTAAACTACTTTTGGATCAACTGATTTGAACTTCTGTGGTTTATTTTGGATGACATTGATTTAGGTTTCACAAATAGTTTCACACAATATACTTTTAAAGTTTCCCTTTCGATATACTGTGATAATCCTCATTCACTAATAGAATGGTTTTTAGTAAGTGAAATATTTGAAACCTTTTATAATGCAAAATGGATTTTTTGCTGAATTTGTGTGTAGCCCTTCTATCAGTTCAGAATGTCCTCTGCAAAGTTAATACTGGTTGTACAACTTATATACACTGAAGTAATGATACATAAAACTGTAAACATGAATAATACATATGAAGAGTAGCCTATTTAGGTGTTGTGTAGACTTAAATTCTTGAAAAATAATGTACAAAAAAATTTCAGAAATGACATGTTTATCTGTAAAAAATCTTCAAACAAACTTGTCACAGGAGATAAAAGCATTGCTACTATTTGAGTCCCCTTCTGCCTTGTCCATTAGCCCTCACAGATAGTGCCAGCTCCAAAAGTATTTTAAAATACAGCCCACTCCCCGCTAGCTGATATGGCTCTTTGTGGTAACTATCACCCCAAATGCTCTCTTATCTCCCAGCTGCCTTTCTCTGCTTTCCACATCCTCTTATTCAGTGCCTCAAGGTCTTTGCCTTGAGCTTGTGTTGTTCTGTCTCCCCCTGCACCTTTGAGGGTCACCAAGCTCCAGCTCCAGCCCTGATGTCTCTCAACTGTCTGTCCACCTGCAGCCTTCCCAAGCACTGGGGAAAGGCCATTTATCCTGATGTTCCATAGGAACATCTCTTCCATAGGAAGCAGTCCAAGTCATTGCCAAGTCATTGGCTAATCGATGGCATTTTGAATCCCCTCAGGAATTCAGCAAAAGCCAGTGCTTCCCACAACAGCCAGACACAGCTAAGCAGCTTCTTGCCCCAAACAGCAGTTCCAGCTCCTGCTGAAGGACTGCAGGAGTCACTTGGCTCCTTGCTGGAAGCCCCAGGAGCTCTGCAAAGCCTGAGCCTGGAGCCAGCTTGGCACAAAGAAAAGTTTGTGATGAGAGCCTGGAGAAGAGGAGACTCTGGGGAGACCTTAGAGCACCTTCCAGTGCCTAAACGGGCTCCAGGAGAGCTGGAGAGGGACTTGGGACAAGGCATGGAGTGACAGGATGGGGGAAATGACCTTAAGATGACAGTGGGCAGGTTTACAATAGATATTAGGAAGAAATTCTTCCCTGTGAGGCCCTGGCACAGGGTGCCCAGAGAAGCTGTGGCTCCCCCTGGATCCCTGGAAGTGTCCAAGGCCAGGCTGAATGGGGCTTGGAGCAACCTGGGATAGTGGAAGGTGTCCCTGCCCATGGCAGGGGGTGGAATGAGATTATCTTTAAGGTTCCTTCCAACCCAAACCATTCTGGGATTCTGTGAGTAACCCACTGCCTTCAGCCGTGAGTATGAAGCCTGAACCTGTGAAATATGAAATAACATAATTGCGCATATGTCTTTAGATTAGCTTTTTAAAGTCATGATTATTTTTTTCTCTAGAAAAGATTAATGTTTGATTACTAATTTTGTATTCCAAAGTCTTCTGGTAAGGGCTGGAGTATGAGAAATGTCTCTCTTAGTTATGATTGCTGTTTGCTTTGAGTATGGTTTTGGGCCTGTCTTCTAGGAAATTACAGAGCTGAAAACAGAATAGTACTTCGGGCTGTAAATCCACCAACACTGATGTTAATGCTCTACAGCACTGCTGGTGTTCCATTTTTGTTACATTTCAGAAAAGTGACCAGTGTTTACCAAGAGTTAAACCAATAGTTTGATTATTTTCTGCGTTGCTAGTATGATTTCAATTGTTTCAATTATATTTGTTCAGGCATGAAGTGCAATATGGATCATTCAGTTAATGAAGAGATGTAATTTGCTTTAAGCCCTTTGTCCAGCAATGTAAATCTAAGCCCACCAGTTAAAACCTGCCGATGTTAAATAAAAGGTGAAGCACCCACCTGTATAATAAAATTTGCCTTACAGCCCTGCCTGCAGCAATGCAGTTGCAACAAGTCATAGTTTGCAGGTAGATAATAATATATTTTAATTACATAAAGCTTTTAGATAGCTATAGTTTAGAAGATCTGATCTTTAGCTTATAAATGTATATGTCATATATTTATATTTATATATAAATGTGTATATATCTGTGTATATGTTTGTATAATATTCTAATCACTATATTTTTTCAATTTGCTCACTACCAACCACAAAAAACTACTTTTCACATCTACCCACATAAATAACAGTGACCTTTCCATGTGTATAAATATATAGGCACAAAAACTGAGGACTCAAGTTCCTGCTCAGAGGTGGTGGAGTGGGAGTCTTCAGATGGAAATCTGTCACTTGGAGCCCCCTGAGCCACCGACAGGCTCACAGGGGATATGTTTGGGGTCCCATGAGTGAAAATACACCCATTTTTCCACCCAGCGAGGAACCCCACTCAGTTCTGCACCCAGGGAGAGCAGAGACCCCACTGTGGGTGCAGCTAGGCCACAGGGCAGGGCACAGTCCCATTCCCCATCAGCCACAGAGGCTGCTGTGATAAAGCTCCACAGGGGAAAAGGGTTATTTCTTCTTTCCTTCTGCACAACCTGACTGATTAATGATGTGTAACTAAAGGATCTGCCATGCAAAGGCTGTGTGAACAGCTCTTGACATGAGGAGTTGTGTTTTCTCTGAAACAGCTGGCTGGGGAGCCCAGCTCTGCACCTCTGAGTACTTGTGTGTCTTTTTCATAAATTCATTTGCTCTTTAATCTTATTTACAGAACCACCTGAAGTGTCGGAGATGAATTTTCACCAAAATGTCATTCTAAGGCAGAGCCTTGTGTGGGATATTTCAGATTAGCAGATTTGGGAAAAGATTAAGCCAATGTTATAAAAAATGTGCTGAGTTCTCAGGATAGAGCTCTGCCAACAGAATCCCCAATAGGTATAAGCACTGCTTAAAATTGCTGAAAAAATACACTCCTGAAGGATAGTCAGTTTGATCAGAAAGTTTGCTGTGGTGTGAAACTATTCTAAAGAGATTTTACACATTTTAGCCACTTTTCTGATATAGAATTTAAGAATCATTGCAGTGCTTCCTGTAATCTAGTTTTGAAAGGATTTTTTGTCATCTCTTTAATGAAATAAATCTAACAGGTTTTGTTTAAGATTCTTACAGCTTTCAGGACATGATTGAATATATATTCCATCATGGTGAATCTTGCACAAAAAGAGACTTAATGTGTCATTTGCCATAGAAAAAATAGTGTCTGCATAGAATCCATTTTGTAAGATTAAAAGCAAGTTTTGAAATATCCAGATGAGGTGGATTTTTTAATTACTCAATTATAGACCACATTACTCAATTTCAGTTGCAAATTCTGACCTGAAACTCTGGTGAATAAAATAAAAACAATAGGTGTGGTGTCTGAATACATGGCAGAGGTAAATAAATTTTGAGTCTTGCCCTGTGGGTCAGCTCTAAGCTTAGGGAGAGTTCATGAGAGTTTCCTTCTTTGATTTAAGTGGGCTACAGGTTCCCTTCTAAATGTAGACTCCTCCCAAACTGATAAATCATTATTTGAAGGAACTTACCATCAAAACCCTCATTAAGCCAAATGTAAAAGAAAATCTAAGAGTCCAATCTCTGAGTATTTATGAACCATTCTCCTCCAACGCTTCAATTACAAAAGGAGCAGATACCTGATATTTGGTCTGATAATAAGGATATTTCTCTCTACATCTAAAAGAGTCTGCAAAGAAACTCAGTTTCTCCTGCTGTTTTGTAACTGTTTTAAGACAATTTTCTGGTCTCTAGGGCTGCTGCTCTGGGTTGTTTCATGGGCATTAGAATCCCATTACAGAAAAATAAAAAACAGAGCTTGGAGCTGAGCTCATCTGAGGTCCTCTCAAAACTACTCTGCAAAGGGATGTTTTATTGTACTTCTCTTTCACATCTGAAAGCATTTCTGCTTTTATTCATTCTCTTTACTTCTGCTGTGCTGAGTATTATTATAGTCTAGTGAGTTCCTGAAAGTGGGAAATGCCAAACAAACAGGTGTCAGACTTCAAAAGAAGCATGTCAGGACTTAATGTTCTGAAGCTAAAGGCGACAGCTCTACCTAAATAAGCTCTTCTCAACAGGATTTAAGTTTTCCTAATAAAAAAAGTAATAATAGAAAGTAAAGTGCAAATCCAACAGCCTAGAGAGTGGAAGGCTTAGAAAAATGAGCACCATCTGACATGATATCTTGATTTAAAGCCAGCTCGTACTGTAGTTCTCAAAGTCCAAGTGATCCACCACTCACATATTTCCTCACCTCGCTGTGTCTGTTTCAGGTTTGGTTTTGAAGGATGTACTTACCTATAACTTCCATGTAGGACCAGTTAGGAATGTCAATCAGCACAGTATTTAGTAGGACATGTTTCCCATCTCAGAACTGCAGCCTCGCATGCAGGTGGGTTGGAGCCAAGGCTGAGCTAAACTGGGGAGTCCACATCAGCAAAGGCAGCAGCAGCAGAGCTGTGTGGCCTCAGGAGGTCCCACTCCAATTCTCCTTCTCTCCTTGAAGAGATTGTGGCAGTCATAATTCCATCTTCCAGCTGAGTGCAGGGACAGAGAGAGACTGGGATGTTTGCTTTTCACTCATATTATTCGATGCAGTATTGTACTTTAGGTAGAGTCATCTTTTCCATCAGCTCCAGCAAACATTGCTGTGTTTGTTCAGGCATCCCCTAATTAAAAGGCACTGACTGATGGAAACAGTCAAATGAAACATGCTCACAGTGTGCATTTTCCCAATATATTTGGATTTATCCATCAAACAAATGACTATTTGGATTCCTCATGACCAGCAACTCAGGAATCAGATGTGAATGCCTGGATCAGTCTGCAGCCTGTGCTGTTCTCAGCACGACAATTTTGGTGAGGAAAAATAAAATCTGACCCTCGCAGCATTGCTAGGCAATGTCTGATCTGGGCTGAAGCACAGATGTACCTAAAGGCACAGGAGAACACTCACATGTATTAATGAGATTATTTGTGGGCTTCTGGCATGCCTGTGATTTGTGTTTTGGCTGGAATAGATGCATTAAAAGAGGAGTGAGTTTATGTGTCTGTGTAACAATGCCATGTTAAGGAGCCTTTAAAAATCAGGTTTGAAGACATGGGCATAAGGAGCTACAGATTATTTTCATTATAATGAAAGGGGAAAAAGCAAAAATAGCTCTAAGCAAAGAAAAAAATTCATGTGCTGGGCTGGAACACACAGTTCCATCTTCTGTCATTGCAGCATTTGTCTATGACGGATGGTGGGACTCAAAATCCTCCATAAATTCGGGTGGCAAAGCCCCAGACACAATAAAAATTGCTGAATTTTACTGATCTTCACCCTTGAGTGGATCCTTTCAAGTTCTTTCTTCATGGTTGCATTCTGTACATGCCCACCTTAGCCGAGGCAAGAGGTTTCTATGAAGATGAACAAAAGATACATTTTTCTGCACGTGTTGTGTTGATACATTCTCAACATGTTCTGGGTGTTCAGTGAACAATGTTCCAAAAATATCTTCAGAAAATTTTGCTCATATTAGAAAAACTTATGTCTCTCAGGATGACAAAGTAATACAAGGATTCTGTTTTACACCTGTGTTTAATTTGTCAGTGATTTTGTTTGCTGGTGCCTTCTAATACCTGGAATAAATTGTATTTTCTGACTTCATCTTGCGATTTTACAACTTCCTCTCAGTTCTCACATCAAAACAACCAGTATGCTTTCTTTTCTTCCTAGGGTTTACTTTTTCTTGTTGATATTATATTACCAGTGTTGGCCTGAGATAAAAGGGAAGTCGGAGTATAGAGAGAACGCAGATCAAGCCAATATGGTTAACAGCTACGTTCTGCTTTATTCAGCTAAGATGGCTACTTTTATACATTTCCATATAGTTTACAATTCACAGCAGCTCTTCATTGGCATACAGCAGAGAGAAGTATGAAAACACACTTTATTTTACTAACTCTTAAGGTGGCTATCACGTGCTCACTAACAAGTCTATTCAGTGACCTTCACAACCCTATTATCTTTTCCTGACACCTTAACTACTAATTTCTAACTGCGCCACACTTGGCTAAGAATTTCTAGCTGCGTCACAGGCTTCAAGGCCTCACTCAGGCCCCTGTTAAGGCCTCAACTCGGGTAGTTCAAGGCCTAGGTAGACATCATGTCCACCTTCCCTGAGGAATTCTGCAACAATATTATGCATTAATATACTTTGTTTTCTAACATCATTGCAGGAAAATTAAGATATTTCTTTCTTTATTTATATACATTATTCCCTTGGTATATGTGTGTATCCATTTATCTTCTGCCTTGCACGTCTCATGGGCCTGTGAGTGTGATGGCTTCTGCCTCCTGCTCAGTGGAGACAGAGTTTGAAATGTTTCCAGGAAACTGCAAAGGAAAGATTAGCAATTGTACAATTGGTGATTTTTAGGGGTTTACCTGTGTAAAATGTGAATGTCTTCTCATAAGGACAAATTTAAGAATCGCTTTCACTACAGCACAACTCATCCCATCAACTTTCCAGTTCTGTTTCAAATCAAGGGCCAAGGGAAAACGTTGCACATGTCTTGATATAATCAGCTCAGAGTTATTATTTCCTTGCTGGAAACAGATCAGCCCAGACTTTCAAAAATCGTGGGAGAGATTTCTGGAAGGTAATTCCAGCTGCAATAATTAAAATTTAACCATTACAAGGAATCCAAAAGAAGCTACACAAATAACTGTACAGGCCTAACCACAGCAGGCTGTCAGGTCCATTTGTAATTCTTGATAAAATCAATACATTTAAAGAGAAGGAAAGCAGAAGTTATAAATGTAGAATTCCAGTGAAATAGTTCCATGCATAATTGCTGCCCTATAAGTGAACAATAGCATCTCATATTCTACCTTTTTTAATACAAGTCAGTGTCAGAAGTTATGTTCTCTGGGCTTGCAAAGATGGAAATTGGATCTAAATTATGAATGTTTTCCACTGACCTGTATGGTAAATGATCAAGGATTATAGAAGTCTCATGCAATAGTCTGCTCTGCATATATATTTAAAGAGAGCTGTATGAATATTCAAAAATTATTGTTTCTCCCATTTCAAAGAATAAAAGTAATAGAGCTGTTCTGCTGTCTCTACATAAAACACTTCTCCCAAGGTCAGAGGGAGAGGTCAGAGCCAAAATAAAAGTCACTCCTGAGAGTGATTTGCCACGTGATCTTTTCTGTGTTTTGAAAGGTCAGAGTCTATGTGGGACAAATTTAATAAACTGATCCCAGAAGTATTGTATCCAATTTCCGAGGAAACATTCCAGAATGCCAGAATTGGGATTTTGCTGCACTGAAATGCCAATTGGTTTATGATGTTTTGTCTTATAATTATGATGGTGGCTCAGCTCCAGCTGAACCAATGATTGTTATGTGTTGAGATATTCATGGGTATAAGGTCTTAAGAAGCCAAGAGAATTTTCTGCTTATTACAAAGTTGTTTATTTTATAAATGCATCAGTCTCAAGGGCAAAGAGTTCTAAGTATGCGGTCTTACTAAAAGTTATAAAGCTTAAGTTCCCAGCGGGGTGTGAAGGCAGATTGGCAGAGAGTTCCAGCAATGGGGGCAGAGATAAATTAACAAGGGGTCCTAGCCACGGGGAAAAGGCAGATTACAGGCCCAGAGTCCCGTTCCCAAGTAGAGTTCTCAGCGGCAGAGGCCGCGATGGCAGAAGCTACTGCTGCAGCAGCAGCAGTGGCAGCAGCAGCAGCAGCGGCAGCAGCGGCAGCGGCAGCAGCGGCAGCGGCAGCAGCAGCAGCACCAGTAGCAGCACCCCTGGCAGCAACCCCAGCGATAGTACCCGGCAAAGTCCTGTCTGTTGGGAGTAAATCCCCAAAAATAGTTTGTTCCAAAGTTATAAAGTTAAGGTCAGACAAATTAATGCTAAATTGAAGTTCTAATTACCTGTTGGTAATGATTTTACTGTTAAAATCCCTTTTCATCGGGTATTGCCCCTGCTGCTTCCTGGGAGATGGCACCCGGAACCATTAGGAGGGAAGTGACATCAGAGTTCATATGCAAATTAGAAGACATTCAGCACAGTTCAGCAAAGGAAGCCCCTAAACAGCGAGCCACCAGAGAATCAAAGAATTTAAATGACACCTATGGGTGAGCAACTAATATATTTGTCTCCCTAGAACTTTTAACCTCTTGCCCTAATCAGTAGGGACACCGGCTAGAGAAAGGACCTCAAACTTTGGCTCGAGGACAGGCCTTCCTGCGCTCCCGTGAGGATGGAAGCCCCGGCTCTGCCTGCACTCCAGCGGACGAAGCTGCGTACCTCCTTCTCCGTGCTACTCCTGGGAGCAGTGGCGGCGTGTGCACGACCCGTCGGGCCCCCACCCGAAGCTGATTCCTGGCCCTATTCTTAACACTGTCCGTAGCTCCCTGGCATCGGCTCTCTGGCAAAGCCCTGTTCTCTCTTGTTGTAGATGGCAGGAGGATGGCTCGATCAGGTGAAATCGATGAATTGATGCCATTGCCCCTGAAACATGGGCTTTTTATCCATAAATCATAAATGCATATTCATATCCCTATCTATAGGTTACCCAATCAGCTAAGGACACAATTCTAAAACATTCTTTCTACACCAATCTAAACTTGATTTTGAAAGTACATAAAATTATGAAAAACTACGAAGGATGGTATCAAACTTTACACAAAACCTACGCATATAGCATATCTACTAACGTAAAAAGTTTCTATTTTATAGCATATCTATTAACGCAAAAGCTTCTATCACCTGCACTATCTAGTACTGTAAGCAATGTTCAACCATGTTTTTATGTCTAAAGCTAAGTTATCAGGCCTTAGGGCTCTAGGCCCTGTGCTGGCTGACAGATTCTTAAGGCACTTACAGTATACTTGCTTAAAACTAAAATCTAAACTTCATATTTATGTGGCTTAATATATTTTAATTTCTCTAAAGGCTTCAATTCAACCCCTACATCTTTCTCTCTCCCTGGGGAACCCAGAGAGGGATGCACTCCGACAGTTATGTCCCTTCTGAAAGAGAAAAAAAGGTTATCTAAAATGTCTGAACACTGATATTAGAAATGGTTCAAAGTGGTAACTTGGATCTGCTTTCTTCTTTTCTGAACAGAACTTGACAAAAGAGTGAATGGTACCAATAAGGAGCATAACACCATTAAGCAGCTGCTGCACAATCAGCATCTAAAGGACTCTGCACCTTTTGAGAAACACTGGATGGGCATTTCTGCTGCATGCAGAGAATGACCTGATGAAAGCTGAGTGTCTCAGGTCCTTTCTGATGTTCCTATCAAAATAAGGATCTTTTAAAAAGGAAAAGGAAGAACTGAGCTATAATAAAGGTAGTGTACACAGAAATAAATAGCCATCAAAGGTTTTCATTTTAAGAATTGCTTTAAATAATTTTTAGTTTTATTTATATTTATAATATTATTTATGTAATTGTATAAGATCTCTTAAGAAAGATGACTTTTCATCCTTATATATCTTACACCTTCAAGTAATTTTACACACCAGTATTACCTATGAATGCAATCCACTGACTCTGGACTGTAATTATGGATGTAGGTTATTGGTGACAGAACAAAACACTCTGACCACTGGTGGATATTTCTTTTTTCAATATGTGGTAGCAGAATGAAGGTGCTGTAGCTCTGTGCACAGAGGCAAATCTCAGTTTCAGCCTGTGTGGTTGTAATCATTATTTCCTTCTTGCTGACTCTGCTTCACTATTGATCATGCTGTGCATTTCAGCAGAGTGGCTTGTGATTTAAACTGGTAAATGTAATATCAGCCTTCATGAAGATTACAGCTGAACACCATTTGTTTTCTATGAAATACAGTAACTTTTTTTCTATTACATTTGCTTCTGGCATCCCCAACATGGCTCAACCACTGGTTTTGTGTCTGCTTATCACAGATTGTTTTTTACCTGTCTTGGTTTAGGGCAAATTTGGGAGAAAACTCCAGAATAGTGTCCTTCTGGGAAGCAGACCCAAACAGCTCTTCCCTCTAGCCGGTCTGGGAAAAGAACTTCCTCAGAGAAAAGTGGAAAAAAATATTTATTTAACAAACAAAGTGCCCACAAGCACAAAGAATGAATAATATGAAACAATAAAACCTCTCATTCTGGAGTGAGATGGTAAATTGAGAAAATCTTTGCTGTGGGTGTAGCTCGACTCGGTCAGTCTCTTATTCGTCTTTCCAGAGGTCCAGGCCCCATGGGCTGCAGGTGTGAGCTCCCTGGTGCTCCTTTGGGTCTTTCAGTCCAGAGCAGATTTAAACAGTCCCAAGAAAAAGGAAAACGTCCAGGAAGCTTCTCTGCCTCAGCTAGCTAAACTAATTAAAAGCAAAAAAGATTTCTGTCCCGCTGCTGTCCGTGCCTCAGCCGAACAACACCATCCCGAGGAAAAATACAGAAGAATGAACGCTGTTTTTCAAAACAAACTGCGTGCTTCTTCTTTTCCTGCTTCATTCTCCAAACTAGTCTTAAAGGCACAGAACTCAATATACAGCACAAACAGAACAGATGATTGGGGATACAAGCATCATAAAGTCACCCTAAGACATTACCTTACAGGTATTTGTGGGCCTTTGTCACATGAACCTCAGTGTGGATGATCCTGCTGTGGATCCTTTATAAGAATAAAAGTGAAGGAGATACTTGACATGAAGTTTCCTGTCCATGTCTAATTAGGTGTGTTCTACCAGGGGCCATCCAGCCCAAACCTCACCAGCCATTTGTGCAGTATCTAGTACAGATCCTTAGGGGGTGGGAAAATCAGAACAGAGCAAATATAGCCTTGGACAAGGAGCAGTTGGAGCCTGCAGACAATGTGAACCATTACTTCAGAGCAGCAAAGCTTGGGCTTGGGACTGAAACCTTAAGGTAACAACTGAAATTATTTTAGTGTTGTTCTTTCACAGAAACTTCCCTGAGGCCCCAAACACTCTTTATTCCTTCCCCTGTGCCAGAAGCACCAATTCATTCCCACACAAGATTCAAATTCTGCAGCTGTTCCCTCAATAACTTTCACAGTGCAGTTAGTTATTGCTAATACAAAAAAATCTATAGCACACTATAAAGTGGAAATATAATACAATATATTTAGGAGCTGGGTACCTCTCTGAAGACTTAAGGGAGCCATAGAGGAACTGTGCAGGATTTGTATGGCAAATTTAGAATTTCCTGATGTCAAAGCATCAACATAATTTGTTTTATGACATTTTCTTCTTCCCCACAAAGGGAGCAAACTGAGTTGTTGGGGGAGGAAAATGAGAGGCAGGATATGGACCCAGTTTCCCCCTGGAGACCCACTGGGCTCTGCACTGCTCACAATGGAAGGATTCTGCTGAATGCTCACCTGGGCTCCTCCTCAGCTCCTGCAGCAGCAACATCTTTAGATCACCCTGAATATTGACATGGAAAACATGAAAGATGTGCAGTGTCTGTTACTGAGCTTCAAAATTTTCTTTAACTGCTACCAAATTGCTGCTTTGCTGGGAACTTTAATAGACAATCAGCCCCAGCTATGATGAAGTGTGGCAGGTTCTCTGTCTTTGCCTATAAAATTCTTAATGGTAGATAATCAGAAACTTTTTGCTGAGCAATATAGATTTGGGGGTCTCCGTGGGGTTTGCTTACTGGCAAGCAGTTCCTCAGACAAATCTATAGCAGTCTGTGGGTCCTCCAATTAGCTCGTTGAAGTGTGGATGAGGCTTGGAAATGAAGAGTGGGCCTGGCTTGGGTTGGAAAAGGTGTTTATTTCTTGTGGCCAGCCACATGCAGAGCAGCAAGCCAGAACCGGAAGCCGGAACTGCCAGACTGGGCCTCTGTGTCCCCTTTTCCCAGGTCGCAGCCTGGGCCGGGAACACTCTGGGCCAATCGGGGAAGGGAAGGGGTGTGGTTCAGGACAGGGGGATACCAGGGGTGTTCAGGGAATGGGGGGGTGAAAGGGACATACCAAGTACAGACAAATAACAAAATACAAATACAAATTCAAAAACCTAAAACATGCACTGCAACAGAGCAACCTTCTTAAGTGTTACTTTCCATTTCAGTTATTTAAAGTGTGATTCTTCTTTCTCATTTAACTCTGGATTATGTAATTTACCCTGATGCAACACAGAACAGAACTTCATTTTATGGAGGATGGGAAAAAATGTGCACCTGCACCTACAAGTTATACTTCTAATTATTGCAACACTTCAAGGACCTGCTGTTTAAACAATTTCTTACATAACGTATTGAAGTAATCTCACTCAAAATACCTGGTACTGCCATTTATTTTCTATTTCTGAGACTGATGCCAATTCCAAAAGCAAAACCAAGAATTTTTAGATTTTTTGGGTTTTTTTAAGACATTTATTTGTGGCTGTTCAATTAATGCATGTCTTCTGTTGTCATATTTGGTTATAACAACCACAGTATTTTGATTAAAAAATCACAAATTAATCACAAAATGTTGTGTTACCTTCAAAATGCAGCTTGTCTTCATTTATTAGTTAAATGTGGGCTGTGTTTAGTGGTGCCATGGTTTCAGCCCAGCCAGCACCGTGCAGCTGCTCAGTCAGGAGCCCATTTTCCATGAGTTCCTTAAATGTCCTGGGCCCATCAGGCCATAAAAAAACTGCCACAAGTGGAAAAAAAAGTTTTGACTCCAGAACCTTGATGTATTTGATAGTTTTATGCCTCTTGTCAACCTGGGGTTTTTTTGTTCCTTAGTGAGTCCATATATTGTTGTCTATTGTTCTTCATCTTCCCGTAAGGGAAAAACAGAGGCAATTATAACTTAATAACATTCTCTGTGCTAAGAATGTGTGGTGACAGATAATTAAGTTCAATATCCCAGTCTGATTACAAGTTGCTCTTTAGATGGGGGACAAATAACTACAAGATGGCAATGTCAGAGCAAGGAACACTTACACAATGAAATATTAATGAAAATACATTGCACTTATGTCTCAATGACATCTAAATGAGAATCAGTTATCAGATCTTGAATGTTTGCTACAAATTTCTACTCTGCAAAAGAAAAAAAATCCAATGAACTTTAAAAATGTCAGCCAGCAGGGCTTTCAAATACATAATTTCCTAGTTTGTTGGCTTCCTATAAATGGATAATAATAAACTCATAGCTAAAAGCAAGCTCATAAATGCTGAATCAAAAATGGGAAGAACACCATGAAATGATAGATACAGAGCTGCATGGTAGTAATTTTCTTCTTAGGAGAAATTATAGCTGTGCTGTTAAACCTGTGAATGGAAACCTTGACAGAGCAATGTTTCCTTCCACACAGAAGGATCTGTGCCACTGTTTCTGTATTGCTGCAGAAATGCAGGAGCAACAGTGCTGGAATTGCAGCGTAAGTTTGATGGACTTCCCTGAGCATTATATTTTCATAGCCTGCCTAGTTAGGCTCGCCTCTGATACACTCTCATACTTATTCATTTAAACACATGAAAAAAAGACTGTTCTATTAATCAGGGGGCAGAATGAAGTAGTTTCTCATGGAGAAGTTTTAATCTTAATCAAAAATTGACCTGTGTTCTATGTTAAAAAGGCATATATTATTGAATGGTATTAATAGAACCTTTAATGTTAAAATATTTGATACCAGCCAAAATTAGATTCTATTTTAAGCCAGTACTCTGGGCTGAATGACGATGAAAACCTCTCATTTTTTGTTTTGATTTTAATAGCAGCCAGACTGGAGTTGAAAGGCTCTGTTCTGTGACGCTGTTTTACACCACAACAACACAGACTCCGAGCTTTAGAAGGCTGAAATGACTCCTTTATTTTTGGGATGTGTCTCCCTTATATACTATTTTACACAGACCAATTTGATTGGTTACAAAAAGGCAAACTTCTTCAATCACATTGGTCAGACCAGAGGGACATCAAGAAGAAGTCCCTCCTAGGAAAAGGAATGAATAACATAGGTACAGTTTATAAAAACACTTCTGTTTACAGAAAATTCTCTGGGAAAAGAATTTCAGAAAACTAAAACATCTCAGGCATGAAACCAGGGGTACAGTTCTGTTGCTCAGGCTCATTGTGCTGTCTGACACTACAGTCTCATCTCCATGGAGCACCATCTCCCTTGCTGGGTGCATTCTGTTCAACCAGGAGGTGAGACTTGACCTGGGCAGAGCAGGTGCTGGGCAGAGCAAGAAAGCTTAAACGTTCTCAGGTCATGGGGACTGTTCAGTCTTTCATTTGGGTAAATTCCTCTGAGGCTCTAAAATACCATTACAAGGCCCCTGCCACAGTGCGTTTGGATTGCAAGCTCGAGCTACAACTTCAGGAAAGCCCTGCTCAGGTTGGAGTGTTGGGAGCAGCCACACAGCCTCTGGACAGCTCCTGTGGAAGGATTTCTGGATTTGGGAGGGGGAGATGTAGTAAAGCATTTCCCACACCCAGCAAGTGTTTTCCATATAGGGGAAGTTTAAGACTCACCCCTTAAAGTAAAGAACCCAGAAACTTCGATACCCTCCTGAGAAGTATTGGCTCAGGGACAAAAGAGAAGCATCTATTGGATCTTGTCACTGTTCTTCAAACCCTGTCTCTATTGGCTGCAAGCCAGGTTATCCCTCCTAAAACATTCAGTATTTAAGAAAGAGCACAAAAGGAAGTAAAGGCTTTTCGAGATGTTGTAGCAGGGTGTCTGAGGTTTCTCAGGCACCTGTGCGCGGCTTTCATTTGTTTTCTGTAACGTTTGTTATTTTGATATTTTTTCTTTATTAAACCTTTTGATTTACAAAACATCTTCGAGGAGCAGTCTTGCTCAAATTAATTATAGCCACTTTTCTGCCAGGCTGGCCCTCAGAGTGGGGGTCAAACCCACAGGGAGATTTCCAGCCTCATCTCTTCTGGACATGGTTTCAGTAAATGGTTTAGGAATGAGTAGTCAGAGCCATGCTGGGACATTTTGGTACAGCATGAGTTCAGTTTGAAAAGGTTAAAAATTCTTTCTTCAAATGTTTATATTGCATCATAATAAGAAAAAAACCCCCAAAAGAACTAAATGTTTGGCACTGAACCATTTAGGTAAATTGCATTTATGTAGAATAAATCCAGGAAGTGTAAAACTAATCGACAATTAAATCAATTTTTGCAGGTTTATATTTTAAAAACAATTGCATCTTAAAGCTCAGACATTTAGTTTAAAAAAAAGGAACTGAATTAAAGCACTGTTATAACAACAATTTAATTGGATTTCTTTTCTGTTCACATTAAAATCTTTGTCATAAGGATGAGCCCCAGCAATGTGGAATACTAATATGGGATATATTCTTATTCACACTACCTAGTCTCATGGAGGGCCTTATACCTGAAAAATAATGTTTAATTTAAGCATTAAACCCCTCCAACTTACTTATCCTAGCTTTTTAAAAAATTACTCAAGTATCTATCAGTGTGCTAAATATCTTACCTGTGGTCTAGCACCTAAATGACCCTGGGTGGCAGAAGATGATCTCCACAGGTTCCTTCCAACCTCAACATTTATGAGATTCTGTGACATCTGCTGCCCACCTGCAATGCTGGATTGTCGTCTCGTGCCTGGTGATATGGCACTTTGCGGGGTGCGACACAACCCCCAAGGTCCTAGAGTCCTAAGCAGTGGCCACTGGTCAGTGTAAAAAGGAGCAAAGTGGGCTTCGCATGCAGTCCGAGATTTCTTTATTCATGTCACATAATTTGAATACAGTGCAGAGGTGAAGACAGGGAACAAAGGCTGGACCATGGGTTTTAAGGGACAGAATCAGGGTGGAGTTTGGGGTCAAGGGGCCAATAGGGAGAAGACCGGGGAGGGACACAAGGTGAGGTTTACAGAACACAAACCAATGGGGAGGATAATGTGAGGAGATTTATATAAACAGACCAATGGAGCCTCGAAGAACAGGGAATTCCCCAAGGGGCAGTCCAGGCAGGGGCTGGTACCAGGGAGAATTTACAGGGAACATTTGGGAATAGGGGTAGGTGTCAGGGAAAACTGACAGCCCAATGGGTGGACACAACTCAGACGAAACCACCACCCTGGGGAGGGTGAAAGGGAACAAACCATATGATATTAAAACACAAAATTACACACAGCAACACTGGATGATGTGATACCTGGTGATCCAGGTGAAAGCCATGCAAGGTAAAGGAGACCAAGCTGTCCAGAGTTGGGTTTCCAAGCTGATCTGTATTTTTGGAGGACCCTAAGCACAGCACCCAGTGCTTTCTGAGCTTTTTGGAATCATTAACAGACTTCAAAATAAATTCCTTAACCGCCTATTTTGCTTTGTGAAATGATGAATTGCCAAATATCTGTTTCTAATGTGGTACAAGTAAGTTTGCAGAAGACACCTCAATCTGCTTGTGTCCCATGATCCATTCATTTCTAAGTAGAGAACAGGAGTGTTTTTGTAGGGATCATTAGGCAATTCCTCCTGCTCCCCACCAGGATCCCCACAGATTCCCCACAGCTCCATCGATTGTCCCGAACTGTCACACCCTGAACACAGCCAGGCATAGGGGGATGATGGCAATCGATAGGAAGTACAATAAAATAATAACCTTGGCTGGAAACAGCAGAAGTACAGTTAGACTTTAGTATCTAACCTGTGAACTACATTTACATTCAACAGGACCTTTCTCTATTGAAGCTTAACTCCCCTGATTTTGGACCTGGTTTGTATTTTTTGCCTGGAAGAAGCAAGGCACACAATCAATCTTGGGCAAAACCCATTAGTGTAACAGTGTTGTGAAACCAGCCATTCCTGGGATTTGCATGCTGCAGTACCTTTGCTGAGCTCCAACCACTGGCTCTAAAATCTGAACATTTAAACCCCATTAAAGAATTATCTCTGTGTAAGATGTTTTATGTGATAATATACGCAACAACATGTCTTAGACTCCATTAGGTCTTTGCTCTTGTATAATGTAGATTGGCTCAATTAGTCTTTGCCAAATGACTCACTAAAATTAATTCCTGCAGGTGGACACATGACTAAATTGGAAACAAAATTTGCATCTCTTTTCATGCATGTAAAGCCCTGTAAAACAGAATTTACATTCGTTAAACTAATAACTCTTCTCTATAGTAGTATTTAGAATTGTAGAATCATAGAATGGCCTTGACTGGAAGGGACCACAAAGATTATCCAGTCCCACCCCCTGCCATGGGCAGGGACACCTTCCACCATCCCAGGTTGCTCCATGCCCTGCCCAGCCTGGCCTTGGACACTTCCAGGGATCCAGGGGCAGCCACAGCTTCTCTGGGCACCCTGTCCCAGGGCCTCCCCACCCTCACAGGGGATAACTTCATCCTAACATCTAATCTTAACCTACTGTCTTTCTGTTTTAAGTCATTTGCCAACCAATAATAATATTTCAGCTGTTTTAATGTGATTTATACACTTAAAAGTGCTGTGCAGCCTTCCAGCCTCTCAGGGAGGGACTGTTGTGTGTTGCAAAGATGTACAAAATGTGACAGCAACTGCTTCCAGTCTCCTCAGCACAGGGAATGAGCAAGGAGAAGCCAGAGCTGTGGTTTTAAGGAGTAACACATTGTGAAACACATTCTATAATGTTAAAGATGCTTCATTCTTATATTGTATTCCTCATTTCTCTTCCTCTGGCCTTCTGCCATCTGAACTCCAGCATGCAGGAACACTTCCCAATGCCTGACTAAAGGTTTTGGCTGCATACCAACATTGCCCTGGGAGCACACCCAACTTTGGGGCAATTTTCAGACTTTGAATGCACTGTTGGGGTTTTTTTTAGCATGAAGCACAATTTCATGGGCTCCAAGGGAAGGGGAGGGGGCTGCAGCTGCCCCCAGGTGATGCTGGGGTCAGAGGGTGTTCCTGGGAGCCCAGTGCTTCTTTAAATGCAGGGAAGGTGTGGGAGCAGCTGATCAGCTCTGCTCTCAGCCACGAGGACCTGCAGCAGCCTGTGAAGGTGAGGGAGCAGTGAGGAAAGGTCAGCGCAGCCATTATGTTTCTATGGATCAAATAGCTTTTCCTCACATATATATGAATCTATAGTGAATTCCCCTGTAGCCTTAGATGCCAGTAATTATAGACTGTGGTGTGGTACAGCTGTAGTTTTACTGCATCATTAGAGGAACTTCTTCCACTCGGATGCTTCCAGAGACGTCTCCAGTCATGTCCCAGGACGCTTGTGATGTGCGCTGGAAGATACATAGTGTGATTTCTCATTTTCTTAGAAGGAAAATGCTTTGTGTCTCTTGAATATTTTCATTCTCATGTTACTTACAGGCAGCTCATCATTCAGTGTTTAGGGGGGTTCTGCTTTGTGTGGGTGGAGAGCAGGCAGTGTTAATGGAGCTCATCATCTGCACAGAATTCTCTGCTTCAGCAGCCCGTGGGGCCTCAGGTGTGGGTGTGTCTGTACCTGTGGATAAACACCCACCCATCCAACAGGAACCACTCCAGGGAAGTGCAGCGAGCTCTTGGATGAGCTGTGATGACTCCTGGGTAGAGCACAGAGACGTTGGATGAGTGGAGAGTGGAGGGAAAAGGAGAAGCAGCAATGCACAGGAGGCTTTAGCTGGGATATATAGCAGTGACCTGTATTGACTTTGCCTGAAATACATGAGCTCCATATCCCAGTTCTGGCAGCAATGGCAGTGAATATTTAACACAAGTCACAACTTTTACACTTCCATGTTTCATATTCAATATATCTTTCTATGTGTGTTATTCATTGTACCCAAAGTGATATAAACAAATCCTGCTCTGCAGGCTACTGTTTACTCTCCAAGTGGCATTTTAAGAGCAAACCTTCCCTCCCTGACATAACACAGTGACAAATTGCAGCTAATACTTCTACATCCATCAGGAAAGGAGCATAGCAGTGGTGAGGATTTATAAAGTAGGGAGCTGTGGAGCATATGTAACTGACTGGCATTTTTAGTGCCCTGCCTTGATTTTGAGACAGCTTTGGTTAAACATAGCTTCTCTTCTTTGTCCTTGACTATTTAAAGATTTTTTTTTCCCATTTGCTGTTTTTCGTTCATAAACCCAAGAAAATCTCCAAAGGTGTATTGGTAAAAAATCGTCTGACAACTTTATACAATCTCAAAGAACATGTTTAGGTAAGGGGGGGAAGGAACTGAGAAATATGAATGGGAAGAAAGAAAATAAAAAATATTTAATAGTACTCAGATATGTTTTTTTCAAAAGCTATCAAAATCTCTATGTTAATATGAAACTTTTCACTCATTTGGCATTTTTGTCTTCCTCTGAGACTACCTTTCAAAGGCTTTGAAATGTGCTAATTTAATTTTTCTGTTGCTCCTCATCAAAATTGTTCTTCATCCCAGCATAATAGCAGCAGATACTAAAAAAAAAAAATCATATTACAGAAAATCAAGAGAAATCATGAGTATTAGATAATTTTTGAAAGAGTTTGGTTCTACTCAAATGCAGTCTTTCTGATCAACCTGCTGATGTCAGCTGAGGAGGGCTCAGATAATAATCACTTTAAGGCTATCTCGGGTACAGGAGTATCAAAATCTGACAAAGCAGAAGTATATTTGCCTTGTTCTCCTGGCTTCCCCCAGCACCACTGGCTTGAAGCTTCCAGTAATTAAGAGGGAATAACAAACTTTTAATGCTGTACTTATATTTCAAACCTGTCCACCCTCAGCAGCATGTGCTTCTTGTCCCTCAGGAATGAACAGGGTAATGCCAGTAGGCATCCTGAGTGTTTGGGCAGACAGGCTGTCAGTCTGAACCAGCCAGGAGGTCTGAGCAGGATCTTTTAGATATCATGTGTAATTTTGAGGATTTCCTTCCAATATTTTGATATGGGTAAAATCCAAAGTTTTGATAACTGGTATTATTTCTGCTGGAGTCTCCTTCTTGCATGTTTCCATACTGGATTGTGAGCATTGCTCTCCTTTCTCTGTCCTCATTGTTTGTAAGGTATTTGTTTTGGTTTCAGACACTTAGAAAACAAAATTGAGTTATTCTTGAATTTGTGAATAATTTGTCATCCTGAATCTTAACTGATAAATATTTTGCTTTTCTGAACATCAGTGTTTACAGTTGGCACTGAATCAAGGGCTCATTCACAACCTCAGTGTCTCAGTCAAAGGTAGGATGATATCCTTGCTTCTCCTAGACACAAATACTTGTGCTGGTAGCTGTTTTCTGTCGGTTTGGTTTTTTTGAAGGAAAAAAAAAAAAAAAGCTTGGTAAACACCATCTGTCAAACTCAGTTTAAATTTTGTTGTAAGGTAAGTGTAAGTGTCCTCAAGGATGATGTAGACAATACTGTGGACAGACTTCAAGAATCCACCTTTTTTTAGTGGTTGTTATGGTTTGGAGCACGTTAGTTATGAAGTGTTCATCACCCAGCATTTCTGCCTGTGTGACACTGATGCCTTAAGTTTTAGCTTTCATGTTTTTCAGATTCTGTGCTGCCTAGGACTGTAGTTCTGAGCCTCATATTAAGTGTTAGTAAGCTCTCTTCACAGAGTAGGTAGACAAAACAAATCCTTTCTCAGATGGAGACCAAGGACAACTGTTACAAGTTTTCAGGCCCAAAAGCACAAACAACGGTGGACTGAAGAGAGAAAACAAGAAGGATGGGACTTCATAACCTGAAGCTGTAATTGGACAATTAAACTCCAATATGCAAATGCACCAAAACTTATAAAAGTGTGAGACCTTGTGACCGGTCAGCCATTTTGTGACCATTTTGGATCCATCTTGGGTGTAGCCCTGGTCAGGCTCTTGTCCTGCCCAAGGTGTATCCTAAAGGCCTTTCAATAAATACCTGCTTTATTCTCTTAGCTCTGTCCAGTCTCTGTTCCAGGTCAGCCTTCCCAAGGCATCAACACTGAATTCAGGTGACTTTCTCTGCATTTCTTTGTATGAGCTGGAAATGACTCTCAGAAAAGGAACATCTCAACTTTGAAACTGTCCTGTGTTGTCCTGATAGGCAAACTCATCTCCAAAGCTCTTTTTGCCTCCTTGACACAAAACAACAAACAAAACCCATGGGAAATAGAAAGGAAAAAAAACCAATATGAGTGTTTCTTTTCATTAAAATTAACTTTTAGCTGAAGATATTGGAAAAAGGTAATTAAAACACATTTCTGCTTATGATTTCTACCCAGATACAGCCTGTTTCAGCAATAAGCTTTTTTCATGTTTAACAAGCTATTTTAGGAGATAAGAATGATTATGAGTTTTCTCTGTTGATAGAAATTACAATTAAGTATTGAAATTCTCTTCCAGTGAACAGTTACCTGCTTTGACTTGAAACAGTTCTTTTTCTTTCTCTTTTTTCCCCCCTTCCTTATTACTTAAAGGCAGGGAAGCTTTAGAAACCTGTGGGGTTTTAATTTTTTTCTCCCCCCCCGAAACCATTCCTTTAATGATACATTTGAAAACACTGAGTGGGTTTATCCAGTACTTTACAGTTAATGTTATATGAATGTCTAACAGGCTTTTTTGCCTGGCAAACACTACTTCGAATTAGGAGGAGACTTTGAATAGTCAAAATGTACTCCTAAACCTGTAGAAATATTTCTTTCAAGGCTGAAAGCAAGTAAATGAATACATAACACAGAAAATGTCTTCCTTGAATGAGGAAGTTACCCTTTCTCTGCATTTTTACTGGATTCATCCTTGTTTAAATTTGCCCATGGAGTTTCTAGAAGCTTTATCCTCTTCTGGAAGCATTTTTTTTAGAGAGTTGCTAAACTGTATGTTAAAGAAAACTGAGCTTTCTTAAGTGAAAGTTTTAGGAAGACCTTTTTGCAAATCCAGGGTTGTTAACATAAAGAATGTGGAGAGCTATACAGAAACTGACTTGTGGAATGATCTTTCCTTAGAAAGAAACATAAAATTCATTGTTCCAATGGTGCTACACTGTTTCCATCTCATGGAAATGATGGCATCTTATGAGGAAATCCCACTTTGATTTTGCAGTTCTAAATAACTTCATTTAAATTTTGCTGTTCTGACTCTATTATTTGAAAAAGCCAAACATCAACTGAAGAAAGAGGACACTGGAGCCATTTTACATCAAAATGGAAAAGGGCATGAGGGGAAATCTGCAGAATTTAAGTCAATACACCTCTGCTCATTCCCAATTCATGGTTTTGTTCCAAGAAATATTTGATTTGATTGCCTTTGGATTATCAGCTCTTGATTTCCTTTCTCACATCACTTTAACTTCAGCAGGATTGTCTATAAAACAGAAAAATGAGAAATTAACGTGGAAACCAGACTAGAACTTTTGGTAATTGTTACTAAGGTGCAAAATATTTTACTTCAGAGCTCAGTGAGCAGGAACTAGCATCACAAAATCAAATACCTGTATCATTTCTGTGAAACATAGAACCTGTTTTACTGGCACAATATTGATTGATATAACTCACTGTGAATCCTTCCTGCTCATGCCTATGAATATAGAAGCACTGCTAAAATCATGCTTAGTCACTGGATTCCACATTAAAGCTTCTGGAAAGGCTTTATTATTTCAACTGGAATAACAATGAAACTTTGCTGATATTTGAAGAGTAAAAAGAAAAGAAAAAAGAAAAAAAGCAGTCTAGAAAAATCAGTAAAAAACAAAAAGCTATGTGAGTCTTTATATTTTTTTTTAAGAACTGCTAAGAAGAGAGTTTTCAATTAAGCTGGAAACATGTTTGTGTACATCTGTTGAATCTTTCCAGCTCTCTGCAGCACCTGCTGATGCTGATTGCTCCTGAAGATGTTGGCTAAACAAAGCTGTACAAGGGAGCACTGACAGGAGACAGTGGGAGCTCCCACTCAGGGCTCTAATGAGTGATTTATTTGTTCCCTTCTCCCTGGGCTCACCCATCTTTATGTGTTCATTAAGTAATAATTGCCATTGATCAACAGACTTGTGTATGGATGATGGTAAAAGAAACAGGGCTATTAAACCTCCACTGCCTAGAACAAGTGCACGCCACAACCAATAAGGCAGATTAATGAGAAGAATTAAACTAAGGACAGTTTTATTATGGACCACTTCCTTCCTTTTCATTTTATTTATGATTAGAGACAAGTGTAGGGCATTTTAGACATTCAGAAATAAAAGAAAAACAATATGAAATCCAACTTGTGCTATTCAAGTGCTTCTGACCCTCAATAGCAACTGGTCAACCTGTGCTAATAATTAAATTTGTTTGGTGATTTTCAGCTGGGTTTCATAAATAGCATGTAGATCAGTTGGAGTAAAGGTCAAGAGGGTATCACAAATAGGATTCAAAGTCAATTCAGGCTTCTCATGGATCGGTTGTGGGTAAGTCCCTGTATAAATAAATATTTAAAAGATTTGAAAGGCCTAACCTTGTACCATTTGGGGCCAGTGGCCAATTTATGATGACTCAAATTATGATTTTATTGTACTCATTCCAGTGTATTATTTTCAGAATCAGGGGTAGGAATAAGTTTTGGGATTTTCTCACTTAATCAGTACCATCCCATGAGAGGAGGTTGCCAAAGCCTTGACCAGAGCTGTGCCTCTGGAGTCAAGGTGCTGTGGCTTTGAAAATACATTTGAATTTAGGTCTTTTGGTGCCCTTAATTCTATACACTGAAACATTTTTGCCTGCCCTCTCAGGTAAGACTATAACAGCTCTCTATAATATTTCCTTAAGTAGCTTTTTCCAGCTGGAGGTTCATGTCTAAATAGAATTATTGAAAATTTTCTCTCACAGTGTATGCATTTGTTTCTGAATTATAGCATCATATATTAATGTTTCTTTGGCTTATTTTGCTTTTTTGCATCTGCAAATCAGGTCAGCATTGCCATTATTACTGGGCCAAATGGCAGTGGCTGTCTAACAAACTTGATGGGTTGTGAGCACAGGTAATTTCTCCTTTTCACTGTGGTCTCAGGCCTCCTGCAATCAATCTTTTAATAAAAAAGGAAATGCCTTTTGTTGATTTTTACAGACTGAAAGGTCAGGATAGAACTTACTGAGAAAAAAAGATGGAGCAAAGTGGGAAACAGGAGAGGGTTAATTAAGTACACTGATTGCAGTAATTTTATTATTCCAGAAACCACTGTCCTGTGTTAGTGCTTTAAAAATACAGCTTTAGTTATGCTGGGTAAGAAAACTACCTTAGGGTAGATTTTGCCAGTGCTCTGCCATTGATTTCTGCAGAAATCTGATACTGCAGTATTTCCTCTGCCACTGCTGCCAGGGATGGCTCAGAATATCCACTGTAACTGCTTGAAATTCAGCAGCAGTGGGAACTCAGAGGCAAAAGTTTCCAGTCTGCATATCAATCCCACAGCAGCCTTGATGAAAACCTGGATAATTGCTTTTAAGTATGGCAAATAAAAATAATTGTCTGACTTTTTGAACATATTCCTGTTTATTTTTAATCACTTTAAAACCAAAAAGGCAAAACTATTAATATGTCCATGGTACTGCACTTAGAAAAGGAGTTTAGCCTTGGCAGCCCTCCTGAATTTGTCTGAACATCAGCTGAGTGTGAGAAAAGATCAATATTATTTAAAATATTGTGTGATGTGCTTCCTACCTTATGAAATATTATTCTTGGCTTACTGTGAGTTACAGCAGTAGATCATAACAGGGGAACATGATGGACTAGAATGGCCAAAAGAATAAAAAACCATAATTTGGATACATTTCTTTCATCCTTAACTCCATTTTAAGAACAGATCCTGTATTTTCTTTAATGAATTCCAATCTGTGCTCACTGGGAAGAAATAAGAGGGATAACATTACCTGTAAATATCCAGGGATAAATTGGTTTCTAATCTGTTGTGGAAAATATGCATTTGCAATTAGCTATAAAATATTTGTCCTTGTCATGGCTGTTATTGCACTCTACAGTTTTCTAATATGAGAATAGGGATATTAAATTATGGATATTTAAAACTGGTGGCTTAATAATTTCTTAGAAAAATTCAAATCACATGCAGAACCAGGGATGAGGAAATTATCAGAATTTTCTGAGAGAAGGAAAATAGAATAAGAGCTTCCTTGTGTATATGAACTTTAGAGAACAATATTTAAGGTTTCAGACAGCTACAAAGTTGCAATATTTTTTCAGAATTTGCCTTTATTAATTTAGAAACTAAACACTGGGAACTGAAATGGAGAAAAACTTCTACCCACACATTTTTGTACCTATGATATTAGTTATAAATACTAAAAATAAATATAAATGCCACCCAAATGCTGTTACTGGATTTGAGTGAGCAAAAGAAGCAATTTCTATTCTTTCATTTCCATTATGACATCTGAAACAGCTTATAAATTCAACTTCTTTGGATTTAATTATTTATGAGCCTTTAATGAGCATTTTATAGAAGGTAAAAAATCTTTCCTTTGTTTTCACTTTCAATGAAGAGATTAAAATAATTAAGTAATGATTAGACTTGCATTGACCTTTGCTAACAAACCTGCTTCTAAAACTGGCAAACCTCAAAACTTTTTCCCTTTCCTGGAAACAACTTAATGTGCTCTTGAAGAGCACCAAAGGCCACTGCTGGAATCACCCCAGAAGAAAAGGAGATTTTTTTTACCCGTTTATTGGCCTGGGACAAGTCAGAATCTTCTCTGCAGACTTCTTTGCCCTCTATAGCAAATAATGAATTCCAAGGGCACAAGTAATAAGTTATTCCCATCTAGGACAATGCTGTCCTTGGACTGTGGCAATACCTCATTTTCCCTGAAAGCCTTAAACAAAGGACTCTAATATAATTAATCTTTTAATTTTGGAAGCTTGCTGGAAGGTTTTAATACAGAATGTTGTGTTAAAAATTCTTGAAACATCTTCTAAAACATATTTTACCTATTTTTGCCAAGATAGGAAAAAGCTCTGCATTTAATAATTTCTTAGAAGCCATACTGTAGTAAAGCATCCCCCAGCCCTGAGTGGGCATCTCTGTATAAGGAAAGAGTTTCAGTTTACCTTTAGACATTTTAGGAAGTTTAACTAGAAAGTTCTGTGCCCTTCTCATTGTAACTGGCTCAGTGCCAGCACAGAGGCATTGATTGGGTTTGGAAAGTGTAACTCAAAGCCTGTTGCTGATTTCATTGGGCCAAGAGCCAAATAGCCTACCTGAACTATTGAGTACTAAAGAGAGAGAACTGTAGTGGTTTGAAAGCAAAACGAGTGAGAGGCTCCAAGTCAGAAATACAATTTAATAATAATAAAAAAAAAAGGTAAAATAAAATAAAATAAATGCAATAATACAAAAGACCACTGACAGAGTCAGAATACAACCTGAGCAGGATGATGGAAGCAATCCAGATGAGGGGGGTCTTCCTGAAGCAGTGATCCCGTAGAAAGGTCTGGTAGCTCTGGTCCTCTGGGAATCCAGTGGGTAAGGGCTCCCTGTACTGTCCCAAATCCCAGATTATATCCAGGTGAGAATACTTGGCTCCTCCCCCTGGGTGGAGCATCTCACAATGGGATGATGAGTCATACATGGGGTCCTTGATGGCCCATTAAAGAGAGATAACTCCCTGAGGGAGTTATCTATGAGTTATGCAGCAGGCATTTGATGGGCCATTAACAGATGACACATTAACAGAAGACACAGTAACAGAAGAGGGCCTGGGAGAACACTGCTTCAGCAATTAGATTCAACAGTTCATGAAGATGGGGATAGAATACTTTGTGCATATCTTATACTACAACCCAGGACAAGAACAAAGAAGCTTGATGCATTTTCGAGGTGTTGTAGCAAGTGTATGGGATCTGTCGCTATACTGTGCACAGCTTTACTTTTGTGTTTGTATTATTTTCTTTCCTTATTAAAACCTTTTTGATTTTTCAAGACACACTCGATCATGCCATCTCGCTAATTGATTTTAGTCACTTCTCTGCAAGGGCTGGACCCTCAGAGGTATTGGGTGCCCCAATACCATACTTCCTTTTTTGTTTGCATATTTACTGCAAAAACATTTAATCTATTAGTTATTTACTTGGTTTGGTGGTTACCCAATGATTGCCAATGTTAAGGTAAAAAATTCTTTCAAAGTGGACTTTTTAAATGTTACCTTGAGAAGTATTAGGTGATCCTGAGCCTAAGTACTGATATTGTTGTTAAATCAGATTTTGGAGTGCCTTTCTTCTAAAGAGTGTTTCATTTTCCTTTATAGATTTTTGACATTTCTCTCTGTAGTCAGTGGTACTGACCCCACACTGGTGACTTGTTTCTTTATTTATGCTAAATAAAAGTAGATCCATATCCATGACCTAAGGAGGTGGAAAGCCTTGGAACATTTAGGAAGAGATAGAAGCCTTTGTAAAGGTATATTTTAAATTCATTGTCATGCAAGCATTAAAATAAATCTGATGTTCAAACATGTAAGACCCAGAGTTGATGTAAAAGCTCAATTCCTGGAAGCTTCACCTCTCCCTGTGCAAAAGATGAGCCCAGGAGGCTTCCCAAGAAAGGTTTTATTTCCAAAAGTGACTTAAGCATTGAGCTGACTTTAGTTGTTGTCAGGCTATTGCCTGCTTTTTACACTTCCCAGAGTGGCCAGAGAATAATACATACTAAGCAGAATTTATGTGTTTGTAGTATGAGCTGTGGTCTCTCTCTTCTGGATCACCAGAAATATGTCAGCACTTTACATTTGTTGCTGCACTGCTTTTATTTTGAATTGCCTGTGCTGAAGGCATGTGTATAAATATGATTATTCAAAACAAAACCCCTGAACTTTAGATGTTTAGGATTAAGCATAATTTTATCTTTGACACTGTTTCCTTGGTTACATGGTATCAAATTCAATTCATTTTAAACACAGATATGTTACTGCATATCCTTTAAAAAAATGTGTTGGCATGGTAAGTCCACTGAACCTTGCTGCAGTGTTTTTCAGATAATGAGGTTAGTCCTTGGTGATACTGTTATTATTCCATTTGGGAAAAGGGAGAGGGGAAGTGAAGTGAGAAATGAGTGCAGCTCAATGCCCAGTTCCTTGGGTGCAGCAATGTTGAGGATAAAAAAGGTGGGAAGATATTGAGGGAACCAGACCAGAGCATCTCTGGCTGTGTGAGGGTTTTTGTTCTGTTTTCTCTGAAGAAGCTACTCCAGCTCTTCCTCTTAAAATCTTCTCTGGGGAGGTGCTGAAGTGGTGCAGGCTCCTGACTGGAGGCTACGGTGGTGTGCTCAAGCTGCAGAGCTGCTTTAAATTCTGAAATCAAGTTCTGCAAAAAGAGACAGAAATGCAGAAGCTATCGATGAATGTAGACAGAAGAAAGCAGAATTATTTGGCAATATCCTCCATCAACAAGACTGTAGGTGACCTTCTGTGACTCAGGATAGCCTGGAAGAAGTCTGAACATGAGGAATCAGTGTAAAGCAGATCCTGTGGGGAACTTGTGGTGCCTTTTTACAGGATTTGGAAAGTGCTTTCATCATTTCAGCCTGCACTGAATTATTGCTTTTCTACTATTTATACCCCAAAATATTACTATAACAATACTATATGCATATTAATGACTTCATCTAGGATTTGATCTGTAATTGAGAATAGACTTTATATTTGATTCATATTTAATACAGAATCAAACGTTTCTGTTTAAAGGAAAATGATTACTTACTCTATTTTATGCTAGCAGCTCTTCCAGGAGTCTGAGCTCTGTCATGTTATGCATTATTAGATGGTTCTTTGTGCTCAAAACATTGAGAAAAGTGTTGGGCAGAATTTGTGGCTAGAAAAAAGACACAGAATTTGACTGTTTGTTTAAAAAAAAAATAAAATTTTAATACATGAATCCTTTCTGAAAGCCTGGCCAGCATTGTCACTGCCAGTACAACCTTTTCCTTCTCTCCTGTTTTCAGAAGAGAAAAATGATCTCTCTGAGCTGGAAAAGGTGGTGCAAGACTTGTCCTGAAGGATGCAAACCCCACATTTGCGAGGAAATGTTGGTGATGGTGTTGACATGGCCACAGTTCATGTGTTGCTATTTCAGGGTTATATTGTATTTCTTTTCCTCTCCTTTCTCATTCATATATTTTCATTTGTTATCACATTCTCAGCAATGTATTAAAAAAAAATATCATTCTGTAACTCAGAAGTAAAATTTAAACTTGACTTTACCATAGCAAGAGTAAGTGTCAGATGAGATGGTTGAGCTCAGAATCTCTTATGCTCAAAGAAATTCTTATTTCATATCCTGCCAGGGAAGCAGACAGCTCCTTTGAAAGATCAGTTTAATTCAATGCATGCACTTTAGAAGAATTGATTTTAATTTCACATATAAGAACGTCATTCACTGATGCCAAAGCGCTAAGCTGTGGGGAGTGTTTTCATGGAAACTAAGTTGTAGTTGATTTTTTTTTTAACCTCCAAAGGAACACATTTTCTTATTTCATGGATGGAACGATGAGCCATTCTATTCCAACTTTTAACTAAAAACTCCAAAGGTACATCTATGGATACATTTCAGTGCCTGTCTGAGAGAATAACAGGAGAAATGGATCTGGATTGTGTGCAGAGCTTCATCTACCCTTTGAAAGGAAAGTGCATATTCCTCAAAAATTCCATAAACACAGGAAAAATCATGCTTTGTATCATTCTTGAGTCTGACTCCAGAAAGCTGAGGCAAGTAATAATACCGTTAGGAGATAATTTGACTTAAATAACAAACGTAAAGCAAAACCAGACTTCCCAATTTAGACACTCAGCCACTCCTGTTTGAGATCTGGAGACAACAACAGGCAAAGGCAAAACCTGGGGAGGGATGAAGGTGTGAGTGGGCCATTTGAACCCAATGATTGGGAAATATTCTCCAGAAGAGCCAGAACTTGGTACTGCTTCCAAGAGGAATGAGTCTGTCTGTCAGTGAGTTCCAGACATGAAAGGAAGGAGCTCTTCTCCCTCACAGCTGCCCGCCAGTGAGAGAAAACACATTAAATGCTGGGAGTACCTGACATTTCCAGGAGAGTTTACTGGAAGTGTTGTAACAAACAAGCAAAGACCATTTCTGCAGATTCTCACATGCCCTTGAGTTCTTGGAATTGCTGCTGTGAAATAGCGAACACATTGCTATGCCACATTTTTAAGAATTTAGGCTAAACCCTTCTCACTCAAATGTGAATTTGACCTGTATTTAGAGTGCTACATGTTCCTTAAAGTTATTGTTACTATTGAAATTACCTTTATGACAGTTTTGCATATTTTTGTCCAATAATTTTTACATTGAAATACAGGGTTTGTCCCCTAAGTCTGTGCACTAATAAAAAGATTATTTTAATTAGTGTAAGGTCAATTTAGCTTAATGTTTCTTTACTTAATATCTCTGCTAATAGTTACTGGGGGAGAAGAGTGAAGAAAATGATGGAACAATAGGAAATAGTGAAAATTGGTTAATTATGAGCTGAGGCTTATGCTCTCTACTCCCTCCCCTCAGCAGAGGGGCATCCAGCTTTTCCATGCTCTTATTCCCTGGGTGATTTCAGCTCCTGACTGCACAAGGTGCTGGTGCCAACCTGAGTGGGCAGCAATTCCACAGGGACATTAGAGAGAGCAGCTCCAACAGCACAGACCACACAGCCTCCTCTTCAGTGGGGTATTTCAATCTGCCTCTTGTCCTTCTAGTTTTAAAAAAAAACTTTTAGAACCTTGTGTCTGACAGATTAACAGATAACACCCCCTTTTCTGAAGAAGGCAGGTGAAAAGTTTGAGAGAAACCTCATCGAAAATTCACCAATGCATTTCTTATATTCTAAGGATACTTTTTGGCCCAACTGGTCATGAATTTATTGGTAAAGGCAATAAAAGGGAAGAACTATTTTCATACATCTTCAATAACATAAACCATCATATCTGGTTATGGAATTTTAGTCTTTTGGTTTTGTGCTGTTAATATCATTTGAATATCAACACAACCTCTGCCCAGAAGGAGCTTCCAGAACCTTCCATGGTGCTTAGAGTGTGAAAAGCTGCCTGGAGAAGGCCCTAGTTTGGATGCTGGAGCTTGATTGCAGTGATCGAAAACTCCTGAGATTGGGAATTTTCCCCAGAGATGGTGCTGATAAATGCCATTGTGAACCTGAAATTCCTCCAGACTTCTTCTGAGATCCTAAATAAATGCAGGCCATTTGTTCACCCTCCCAAGGTCCATTTGATGGTGAGGTTTGGGTGTTGTTCATAGGTGGTTTTTCTCTACTGCTTTCTCTCTGTTAAGGAAGTTGTTCCTTCACAACCCACAAAGCCTTTTCTGTTAGTTAGTGCTCTTCCTACTTCTTACCAGTGTGTTTTCAAAAGATTTCTTGGAATGCTTCCAATCTTTCTCACCTTCTGCAGCATTTCTGTGCTAGCATTTGTTTTTCTTGCTGCCTGAGAAGTGTGCAGACAGTTTTGCTCCCAGCATTGCCCTGCTGAAGTTCTCTGGTTGTCAGAGGAGATTGGAGCCAGGGATGCTGCAGTGTCCATCTGATCCCCTTAAATCCCTGCTACCAAACACACAGGCCTTCCTTCTATAATCTTTAGTAATGCTGAATTTCTGCAAAAATTGCATTTCTTTGAGCCTTTCTGAGCCATGTTTTGGTTCAGCTCAGTGCAGGCTTCTCCCAGCCCAGATCTCTGATTAGCAGTCATGAAACACTTCTGAATTTCCTCAGCTCAATCATTCTAAGGACGTCTGAATTTTTCTTTGACACTAAAGGGAATTCTGAATTTTTAGATTTGTGAGCTCTTACCTACCATGTGCCAAGGTAGTCACTCAAGACAGCTCACGGTATTGCACCTCAAGAATTTTAAACTGTGGATTCATTGCCAGGTGAATGATTTGATACAGGTAACAATTTATGGAGAGACTTAGCATTCAGCAGAAGGGTCTAAAAACACAGGGGGCTCTTTTCATGTTGTGAGTAAACCTTTGGTATGCTAATTTGATATACACAAGTGACAAAATTGTGAGCTACTTTCTCCCCATGGGACAGAATGATAATATAGAATTCTGTCAGAACAAGACGTGTGTAAATTAGGTCATTTAAACTTCAAGGGTGCTCAGGCACTTTGATACGAGTTTTCACACTACACCAAGTGAAACTTAAGAATTTTTTTTTAAGTACTCGAAGCAAGTTTAGTACCAATTCCAATTGGAACTACCACCAAGAGTAGCTGAAATTTTGGACTGCAGATAAAAAGTTGAACTGCAAGGGGAAAGAAGTTTTATCACAGAACACACCTTTTCTGGAAGGATTTGATGTTTTTGTTAAATTGCAATATAAATATAATAGCAGTGATTCCAAATGTGGGTCTTTCTAATGTTTTTCCTCCAAGTTTTACTCTAGAATCTCCATACTTAGATCTCATCTTAAATAATGTGATTCCCTTTATTAATTTATTATTACATTAAATAGCATTTAGTCCAAGAGCAAGTAAAAGCCAGCATAGAAACAAACACAAAGTCTACTAGGCCAGAAATATTCAATATTTTTCTAAGCATAAAATTGTGAGATTTCACTCTGAAGTCAGGTAAGAATATTTTTTATTATTTTGCTTTTAGAATGTTCTCTGTAAACTAATAAGTAATGTTTTCTTCCCTGGTTTTTGGTTTTTTGGGGGTGGGGGGTGTCTGTTGACTCTTACCTGAGGCTCTATTAGAAAATCCCAAGTAGTTAATATTTCTGTCAGATGCCTTTTGTACAGCTCTGATTGTAATCACAGAATCCATTTTGCCAGAACAGGTAACCTGCAGCAAATAGGCTATGACAGCTTGATTAATGATTAAAGATAAAAAAGGGGAGGGGAAGGTGATGATGATAATGAAGGTTAGTTTACTATTGTTAGTGTCCTTCACAGATCTGTGACAAAAGAGGTTTAACACTCAAATAATAGGAAAATGCAGTGGAAAGCTTCATTGCAATTTACATTAGTGTGATATGATTTGATCCTACAGCTGCACTCACAAAACACCTGAGCCATGACACTGATGATTGCATTCCCTGCCTGTTGATGTTAATGTGTATTAATTTCCCTCTGATCACTGCTCTGAAAGGAATAAAGGAAAGATAGAATGTTTTCAGGGCTGTGATCATTTGAAAAGAGTGAAATTGCATACAAAATCTGTTAATGGATTTATATTTTTGTACCAGCCATATGTCTTAGTATCTAACACAAACGTCCTTGTGTATTTTGTAATAAGACCATATTTAAAAGGAAGAGTTACATATAAAATGTGTTAATGCAATTTTGCTTTTTTTCTACCATCCATATGTCTTGGCAGCAAACATCTGTAGCCTTTGACATTTATATTGTCTATTTCATGTTTAGAATTTCTCTTTCTTGGAGCTCAGATATGAACCTGTCCTTAATCAGTGCAAAAAAAGAAAAAAAATCAAAAGGGAAACCAAATAAATAAAAATTACACTTTGAACTTTTGCTCTTTGTGTGTTGTTGGAGTCCAGGGCACAGGGAAAACCCTTCAAACTGCCCTGGGGGGTCCAGGACCCCTGATGGGACCCCAGGAAAGCATAGCCTTTGACCTTAGCCCATGGGAAAAATTGCCAACACTTATGGATGAAAAGAGAAAACCAAAAATTTAAATTAGATAGTAGTTTAGTTTGTCACAGGGTGAAAATTTGTAGTTTTGGGTTTTTAGAATGGAAGTAGATAGAGGCAAGATGGAGAATTTTGGGCGGTGTCCTAAGTTCTTCTTCTTCTACTCCATCTTCTGCTCTGACGGTGGCACAAAGACATTGGTAGAATGTAAGCGATGTAGAGAATTACGTGTCTAGAATTAGTATTAATTATTGGTACAAAATTGTAAATATAGTAGGTTTCAAGAGTTAATTGGGTTAGAAACCTTTAAGAGACCTTGGACACTAGGTCTCGTTGTGGGGTTGCAGGATTTTGTTTTAAAAGTTTTATTAAGTTTAGTATAGTTTTAGTTACCCGATATGGGCCCCTTTGTCTTGGCATTTTCTCTTATCATAAGTTGATAAGGGTTGTTATGCCTCTCTGGTCTTTGCCCAGAGACTGTTTCCTATTGGTCCTTTCCCCATGATGTTCTCTGCCCATCCTCTCCAATGTATCCTTCTTCCCTCTGTCCATCACTGAGTCCTTATCTCCAAGGTACAGAACCTTCGAGGAGATTTGGCCAGCAGTGGGCAGATTCCCCCGAGACCCCTCCCCAAATTACCTTTGATTTGTTAGTAGTTAGGTAATTCAGTTGGCATTTGTTGCTTTGCTTTGTTTTATTGATTCATAGTTTGTACCCACGCCTTGAACTTGTCCTGGACAAAACCCCCCTGCAGCCCAGGTCTGGGGTCTCTCCTGAGGCACCGGGCCTGAGGTAAGGGGTTCCCCTGTGACCCCCGAAGAAACCTCTGTTCCCCGAACCCCCGAGAGTCCCCTCTTTCATTTATACCACGGCCGTGACAGCGAAAGTCGAGGTGCTGCAGAGCCAAGGACTCACAAATCGATTCTGTTGAGGCGTATCAGAGCCACCGGGTGGTCCAGCCGATCAGCGGGCTGACCAAAGAGATACGCACCCCAACATCTCGTGTTCTTGGCAGTGGTGTCTTTTCAGTGTGCTATGCCTGGTGTTAGGCGGTGCTCTGACCTTCAGATAAAAAACTTAATAAACACCTTTCAAGACCGAGCTGCGAGATCCGCTCTTCTTTCTAACTCTGGCACAGGACTTTGAAAAGGAAAAAAACCCTAATTAGGGGAATCTTGGACTTGAAATCCAAGAGTGTGTGATCCATAGGGAGGAGACTGCCAGCCTGCCTCAGAAAACTGTATAAGCTCCCAGATAAAAATGTCTATCACATTCAGCTCAGATGGTCATTTAGGATGAAGAGGGAAGCTCCATCAGCAGAGCAGTGTGAGGAAGCCCACCTGTGGTTTGTGTGTCTGCACTGCGCTGATTGAGGCACTGGGGAGCTGAAAGTCATTCAGACACACACCCTGGGATTCATCAATTAAATATAAACCATTCAAACAAATGTCAGGGAAACAAAGCTTTACACAGCTGGGTTTACATTTTGCTGTGTGTTTTCTCCATGATTGCTTCTCTTCACTGAGAGGAATAAGTGCTATGGCTGGGGAGCTAGGAAAAAAAAAAATAAGTGATTTATAAGAACGGTTAAAATTACCATAGAATGGTTTGGGATGGAAGAGACTTTCAAGTTCATCCCATTCCAGCCCCTCCCATGGGCAGGGACACCTTCCACTATCCCAGAGTGCTCCAAGCCCCGTCCAATCTGGCCTTGGACACTTCCAGGGATCCAGGGGCAGCCACAGCTTCTCTGGGCACCCTGTGCCAGGGCCTCCCCACCCTCACAGGGAACAATTCCTTCCCAATATCCCATCTAACCCTGCCCTTTGGCAGTTTAAAGCCATTCTCTGTGTCCTGTCACTCCATCCCTTTTCCCAAGTCCCTCCCCAGATCTCTTGAAACCCCTCGAGGCCCTGGAAGAGGCTCAAGGGTCACCCCAGCACTTTCTCTTCTGCAGGTGTACACCCCCAACTCTCCCAGAGCAGAGCAGAGGTGCTGCAGCCCTCGGAGCACCTTTGTGACATTCTCCAGACCTGCTCCATCCATGTCCCCAGGGCTGGACAGGACTCCAGGTGGGGTCTCGCGAGAGCAGAGCAGAGAGAAAAAAGCAGAGAGAAATATCCCCTCCCCTCACCCTGCTGCTCACTCTGCCCTTGATGTCCCCCAGGATCCTTGGGCTTTCTGCGCTGCCAGGGCCCCTTGCTGGGTCTCTGTGCCTGCTCAGTTTGGAGACAAGGATGCCATGAGGGAGGGTGGCAAATGCTTTGCACAAATCCAGGTGGAATTTGTGCTCCTGCCTGCCAGCAGCACAGAAAAAGCAGCAAAACAGAATGGACTCATATCTACTGTGATTCCTTCCTAATGCTGCACTTGGAGGAGCTAAGGAAGTGTTAAAAAGTTAAGTAGTATTTAACATGACTTAACATAATTTAAATGATTATAACCAGTCAGAATATTTTTAATGTATTCATTGTCCTAATAATATGACTAACTCCATATTTATATTGCTTTTATTATTGCCTTACATTTCAGAAATGTGAAAACATATTTCAGGCTTATTCTCACCTTTCAGAAATGTCTGAGCATTGTCTAGCAGATATTTTTGTAATCATTATTTATGGAATATTTAGGCAATTACTAATATGAATCTGGATGTGACTGCAGCCTTTTGGAATCAAGATCATTTTGCCAAAATGGTTTTTTGAAGTGTTTTTTGTGACATAAAACAACATAATTCTTCTGTATATAAAACAAATGGCCATATTTTTTTTAATATATATTGCCTGCACTGGTTTCCCTACCTCTGCAGTACTTTTATTAGTTTGTAACATGCTGCTCCCAGGATAGCACCAGATGGATCTGAATATATGATGGCTTTTTAACAGTAGTCTGTCATCAGTGACTGCTCCTCTAAGTGCTCTTCCCTTCATTCAACAGCTAAATGGACTCTTAAAGCATGAAAAAGAATAGATATGCATCTGTTATTATATGAGCTTTATTAAGATAGAACTTGCTAAAGATCAGGTAAATTACAGTAAATCATGTACAGTTGTTTCCTTAAATCTAAGGACACAGATTTCTTTTTAATGCACTGTGGGCATCTGCCCACACTCTGTGTGTTTCTTCACTGCTCCTCTGCCACAGACAGCATTTGCTGATATATTTAGCAGCAAGGAATAGCCCGAGTGGTTGTTTCACTGTGCATTAAATGATCTGTCAGACATGAAAGCTGATAATTTATCCACCTGAACTGAAGAACTCTTTGCCTCCCTCCACAGATGTGCATGCAAAATAAGCTATCTTTACTCTCCAGGCTTGGTCTCCTACCAGAAGGAAGTGGGGATTTTGCCAAAATGGAATGGAAAAAGAATTTCAAGGCTGCAGTAGGGATAACTTTGTATCTCTTTTGTCTTAATTATATTAACAGAAATACCTACTAATTCATTTGAAGATGTTTTTTGATCTGAAGCCCAGAAAGATCACCTGTTCAACATGTAATTTTGATACAACAAAGACCCTACGTTTGGAAGATACTGAGATTTCACAAAGGAGCTGCTCTTAGTTGAATGTGCTGCTTGCCTCCTCCTATTTTCCTACCACCAGAAATAGTAAATATTCCTGCCTACACATGCAATGCTAAACAGTTTATCAACATGCAAGGAGCAGGTGCAGTACCTGGTGGCATCATATTTCAGGAGAAATAAATGGGACTCTGAACTGATGAAACTCATCCCATCAGGCCTCACTATCTCATATCTAAAGTTGACTTAATTTTCAAAGAATATATTGCCTTGTGCTAAAGAATCCTCTTATTTCAAGAAACCTCCAGAGATGCAAGGAATATTTTAGGATATGCTTTTACTGCAATAACTGCTGAGGTAGGGATAGAACGAGAGACACTTCTTTACACAAGAATAAATTAACTCCCTCATGATTTAAAAAGATGCTCCTTCTCAAGCTGTGCCTTTATGGTATCATAGAGATTTCTCAGATAAATATACACAATCCTCATTTGCTGTTTCACTGGCATATGACAGATGCAAATCTGCTGTGGACATGCACCTGGAAGTGGTGCCAGGAACATCATTCCCCACCCAGCTCTGTTACTTGCAGTGAACAAATGTGATTTGGGTCAGGTTTTGGTTTTTTCTCTCCTAAATTACAGTTTTGCTGGACAACAAAACAGTTCTCACTTGTTTTCTGCAGATTCTCACTGGTTTCATTAAAAAATCATAACACAAAGCCAATCCATTCTGGGGATTCTGGCTGCAGGAACTAAGTCAGAACCATAAAGCATTCTCCTAGCCCTCACAAGCTCTCACCAGAGCTTCACTCTAAATCAGTCTGGGAAATTGGATGAACCCCACAGTGTGGCCTGGCATTGCAAATCTTTTTCTGTTCACCACCCCAGAATCCAAATCAGTTTATACAAACCCATTTATAGTCTGGTAAAAGCTGAGAGAAGTGATCTGACAACCTACAGAGTTCATTCTCATCTAATATTTTCTAACAAAATGTTTCCTATTCTACCTGAGAAAACATCATGGCTAAAGAGGTGACCCACCTGGATGATATTTGGCAGTTTTAGTGTACTCTGTGTTCTTCTACCTTTAGTCTCACACTTGTGGAGTATTTATGTAAATAATTTCTGAGATTTGTCCAACAGACACATCAAATGTTATAGGAAAAGGGGACTTGACTAGGAATACATTTTGATCTGATTTATAACAAAGTGCTTGAAGTATTATGAGAGTTTGAAGTGGCTTGATGTAAATCTCTATTGAAAAATATTGACAGCTGGACTTGATTTTCTGTTGGAGATTTTTTTAATCACTGCATTTGATTTCCATTGCCTCAGATCCAAGGTGTACAGCACTGAATGTCTCTGAATATGTCATTTAAATTTTAAAATAATAGGACTGTCAAGCCAGAAAGGATTAATTTGCAGACCATCTTAAATTTGACTTTTTGTGAGAATTACGTCCAGGGAAGTGACAGCTAATAAATTACTAGTGACGAAATGTAGTTGAGTTTAAAGTATTTCTAAAAATTAGAGTGTGAGCAGGTCCACTTGGTGTGCTGGGAGTGTACTTTGTTATCTCACCTGGGAGAGCTGGGAAGTGACCTTGGGGTTCTCACACTGAGCCAGTTCTGAGCTATCCCTGGTGTGTTATACCAGATTTATGGGCAGGTAATACAAAATGAGCACTCCTGGTATGATGTGCTGGCTGGGGCTGTGTGAGTGAAGGCCACTGGAAGCCTTTCCTGCCATGGGTATATGTGATCAGGTCCATCTTTAGGATCAGGGAGCTTTCGGCAGTGTTTGGAAGGGGTTTCACACATGAAATCTTTGACTTTTACAACTAAAGTTGCTGTGGTGAAGAATCAAAAGAAGAGCCTGTGGTATTTTAATTAGGAGACAGTTAAATAGAAGTTTTGTGAGCTTTTTGAAAAAAGTTTTCCTCTTTGTTACTTACTAGGTAGCTTTGTGTTATAAATTCACAGATTCTCATCGCCTTATAAATTTTTGTTGCTTTGATTCATGTGACTCAGTAATTCTGAGGGGAATGATAAATGTAAAAAGATGCCTGTTTGTTCCAAAAGTAAAAGAATGAACTGGAGAGAGAGAACCAGACAGTAGAAACACAAAAATATTTGGTGTTTCAACTTGCATCTTATTTTTTCCCTTTTACATTACATAACTCTTACCAAAATAATGACTCCACTTTTGATTTCTGGCACTGCTTTACTCAGTATTTGTCTTTTATTTTCTAAAAATCATATTTCTGAGAACCCCTTCATTCCTCAGCACCTTCCCATGTCAAAAGGCTGTCAGACAGGAGCCGTTTTGTTTGGGGTCCTTCCAAGGTTTCCCTCCACATTTCCCTCACTGTTTCAGTTCCCTGTCACCACCAGCATTACTGAAACAGGAGGAAATAAAACACAGCAGCAGATTTAGGATTTTCTTCTGCTACATTTCTCTTGATAATTCCTGTTTCTTTCTCACAAGTGTCCCAACCCTGTGTTTGAACAGGCAGAAGGCTGAAGTAATTGTCTTTAAAAAATAAATGGGAATTAATAGACACTGAAATAGCCATGGGGCAGGTAAGAGAGGCTCATGCTAGAGAGGACTTGCACGATATTTTTATTGTAGTGACTCCTCTTTTAGGGTTTTTATTGCTTGTTTAGGAGGACAGGAACACATTCCTTTCCTTGGTGAATACAAGTGGGTTTATGCATTAAGTAAAAACTCTTGCATAATACATTTACCAGCCTGATATTCCTCAACTGAAATTTCTTGTAAATGGAATAATCTCTTGGAGCAGCAGATGACAAGGGGAGCACAGTTGTGATCTCATGTGTGTGCGAACAGATCCTTCTCTGTGTAAGTCTGCTCTTACCACTCTGTGACATCAATCCCTACAGGACAGCTTTCCCTTTGGCTTTTCTATCCTTGGATAGTCTTCTGGGTTATTTAATTTATTCCTTCAAACTTTTATAGAGGGCAAAATGTATCCATTTAATAGCTTTTTTTTTCCCTCTCCCATTCCTCATCTTTTTTTCTGGCTATCTTATTTCAGAAGAAAGGAAGGAATTTTTTTTCCCTGAAAGCAAGAAGAATGGTGTTTTTAGCAAGAAATTTTGGACTCTGAAAAATGAAAGTCCAATGAGTTACTACATCTTCCACCTATCTGTTTTTCTTATATCGTTTTTTACCTCATAGCAAAAAATTCTCTGAAAGGTTCTCTGCACTATATAAATATTATTGTGTAACTACATATTAGAAATTGTTCACTGAGATCTACATCTCCAAAAGGCCTTCTTAGTTCTCATTTTGTATAGAATAAGTTCAGTGTGTGCTCAGGTGTTGGGTTTTTATTTAAATAAAACTCATATTTTATTTAAATCTGAAGTGCGTAAATGGTCTGGAAGTTATCACAGCAGTCTGACAGACTGTCGTGGTTTGAAAGCAAAAGGAGTGAGAGGCTCCAAGTCAGAAATACAATTTAATAGGAAGAAGAAAAAGAAAGGGTAAAATAAAATAAATGCAATAATGCAAAAGACCACTGACAGAGTCAGAATACAACCTGAGTGGGATGATGGAAGCAGTGATCCCGTAGAAAGGTCTGGTAGCTCTGGTACTCTGGGAATCCAGTGGGTAAGGTCCCCATATTGTCCCAAGTCCCAGATTATATCCAGGTGAGAATGCTTGGCTCCTCCCCCCCTGGGCGGAGCATCTCACAATGGGATAATGAGTCATACAGGGGGTCCTTGATGGCCCATTAAAGAGAGATAACTATGATATCTATGAGTCATGCAGCAGGCCATTAACAAAAGATCCATTAACAGAAGACACCTTAACAGAAGAGGGAAGGGGAACCTGGAAGAACACTGCTTCAGTAATTGGTTTCAACAGTTCATGAAGATGGTGATAGAATACTTTGTGCATATCTTACACTACAACCCAGGACACAGACCATGGAAACTCCCCCAATTTGTAATTTGCAAAACTCCATTCACCTTTTAATTGCTGAAAAAAAGGTGGATCGGATATTCTACCACTGCAAACAGTACTTGGGAACAATGTGGGTTTTCCTTAGAGAGAATTCACTGAATTTTTGTTCTGGAGGATATTAAAGGTCTCTAATGATCTACTAAAAGTAATACAGGGTAACTAATTATCTCCTTGAAATAGTTTAATTTCAGCTTTGTTCAAGTACATGGAGTTCTTACTATTACCAGGAGAGGCCAGGGAAAAGACAAGGGAGATCTTGTCCCTAGGAAACGCATATTTACTGGTGTTCATCAGTCAAATGCTTTGGTTATGTGAGGACATTTTCCCTGCAGGTGAATAATGTATTATCACAGAAGAAGAAATGACTTTTTGTAGTGTCCTGTAAATCAGGAGAGAGATCTTTTGTCTGATTTTAGTATGACCATTTCACTGTGTGTATTGGATTGATTACTGGGTCCTGAACACTTACCAAATAACCCCAAACAAAAATAGAGTTGAAAATCTAAGAGAAATGTGTACTTATGGATCTCATTCACTCTGACCTTCCTCTCCCTCTTTACCTTACCTAACTTTATGTGTTAAAATCAGGAAATCTGTCATTTCTCTGCTCCATTCTGAAATTCCACACAAATCAGCCGAATTACTCTCAGAAGCCAAAACTTGTCTTGATCTTGTCCCACAGAAGCCCATCAAGTACCACATAAAAACTTTTACCAGTGATGAGTTCTTTACTTGCCAGACTTTGTCTCATGCCTTCAGCATTAATATTATTATTAAAATTAATATTTCCTTTGCTTTATTGCCTCAGTTTAGAGCAAAATCCCCAGCAGAGCTGCCCTGTACAGGTCTTTTACACACTCATGAGAGCTGAACGAGTAGAAGGCAGTAAGTGAAGGCTGTTGGGATTTGGCTCTGGAGGCACCTTTCAGTGTCGCACTTTCAGACACAAAGGATGAGGCAGACATCAGAAGGTCAGGCAGGAAAGCTCCTATTTTAATTTTCTGACTCCATCTTATATACACTTTGATCAGGAGACAAAGGATTGGCTACACAGGTTGCCACCTTTTTGACCTCGTTGGTGAACATCACCATCAATCATATTTCTCCTCCCAGAGGAGAAGTATGTAAACAAAATAGATAAGTTCTAAAAATACATAGTTTACATGAAGCTGCGTGAGAATCTCCACTACAAAACTGCAAACACTGAAAAGCAGGAAAACTCAGGGCAACATCTCACCCTTTTACCATTAAAAAAAGAAAAAGAAAAAAGAAAATGAACAACGTTCAATTTCTTCTCGTGGAAGGGCCATCGGAGTAATCACTCAGTGGTTCCTCCACTTGTTGACCTTCATTTGGTCACGGTCTCCTGCTTTCAACATGACAGGGTTAATAAAATTCTGCAGCACCAGTAAGGTGCTTGATGGCATGCAAAGCCTTTGCCAATTGAGTGTGCGGGGTTTCACCCTGCATTCCCCATTTTTGTTTTTGAAGAACCGAGTCTCAGTGGCACAACACAGGATCTTCAGCAAATGAAACAAAGCAACATTGCTGACTCCCTTCAAAATTGAATGACCCAACCGCTGTGCCATGTTGGCCACAGAAATGGAATCAGTGACTAAATTGAAAGGTTCCTGGGAAAACTTTGGAAATGCCATGACAGCAGCCCTCAACTCAACCAATTGGGCTGCCCCATCCTCACGACCTTCCAAAACTTGCCCCTCAAATCCATCCTTCCAAACAAGAATGGCCCATCTTGTCTTTCCCGAACCATCTGTAAGGACAGTGGGTCCTTGCACTGGTTCCTGGTTATTTTTAAAGAATTTTGCCACTTGCAAGAGCTCATGGCTGGGCAGATGACAAGCGATCTGCCCTGAAAAATTTTCCGGAGCATTTGGCAGAGAAACACTGCTTGCAAAGCTCCGGTCAAATTTCTCCCATAATATTGAGAGTATGAATTTTGTGAAATCTGCACCCATCATTGCAAGCACTGTTGCCTGCATGTAATTATCAATTGAACAATGAGCTCAAAGTGATTGCCGTCTTTTGCGGCTGATGGGACAGAATGACCCAGTCCAAAATGTGCAAGGAATATGACCATGCATCATTCCATCGGCCAATGATACCTGTAGGATGCAAATGAATCACAAGAAAACAATCTTTCAGATCCACAATGAGGTTCAGAGGTCTTACAACAACCTTCATTTCCCAGAGTTCTTTTCGGTGCAGAAAACAGGAGTGTTCCAGGGACTAGTCGAAGGTTCCAGATGATCCTGGTCCAACAGCTCCTGAACCAAGTCATGAAGGGCGACTAATTCATCTTGGGAGAGTTCATTCCGGATGCCAAGCGGCAAAGGAGAAAATCGCAATGTCCGCTCCAAGGACAGACAGGGTAAAAATCGTTTCAGGACAGTCTCTGACCAGAACAACAGTCCAGTGAACTTGAGGCAGCCCAGTAACTTCAGAGCAGCTGCCTTCTCGCCACCGGCTCTTTGTCCTGTGAACAGATGACTCAAAAAACACAAATGAAACAATTCTGGTCCCTTCAGGGACAGTGACAGGGGCGGGTGGGTGTGGAAACTGAGCTTGCCCAGCAGACCTCCATCAGTTCTGGGGATTGGGAAGACACTCGTGTCTGAGCGCGCTTCCTCTTCGCCCTCCGCTGCCCGTTTCCCGAGCCCAATAGAGGCTGGCCATTCACATGAATAGTTGCCTTACAAGCATTGGCCATGTGATTTGGCCTTCCACACCATCCACAGAGAAACAAAGGAGTGGTCCCCTTGTGCACCTTCATCCCTTTTTTCTTGCTGGCCTGAGCATTTGCCTGTTTCCCACCCTGCTGCCCCTTCCAGGTTGGCTGCAAGGTGGTAGCCACGGCTGCCACCTTAGAACCTGTGGTGCCCATTCGTGCACAGGCCTCGGCCATTTGCAAGAGTGAGGGATCACCCGGGAGGGCCTCTATGATCCTCCTGCACTCTGCATTACAGTTGCTCCTTGCCACAGTCTTGAGCAACAACAGTCTGGAAGCAAAATCATCCACCTGTCGCTCAACTGAAGCTGTCAGCCTCTCTGCGAACCACAGGAAGGGTTCGTCTGTCCCCTAAACAATTGTGGCAAATGACTGCTTCGGTGCAGACATCTCCATTGTCTGTACCAATGCTGCCATGCCAGTCTTTTGGCACTGCTCCAGTACCAAGGGCTCATAGGCAACTTGCTTATTAACATCAGCAAACTCACCTATACCCAGCAGCACGTCTGACCCGACCCCATACCTAGGGTCATCTTGACGAGCCAGCAGATTCTGTGCTGCTGCCCTTTCAGCCAATTGAGACCACTTAGACTCAAATATGTCGTATTCCACTGGCTGAAAGAGAACCTTGGCCAGACACCTAATGTCATAGGGTGGTAATACGTCTGTGTCTACCAATCGTAGCCCTTGCATCATCTCAGGAGACCCCAGACCGTATTTTCCAACCCTATCTCGGAGATCAATCAATGTCTGCCAGGACAAATGGGCATGTTTCTTGTGGCCATCTTCCCGAACCACAGGGAAAGCTTGCAGACCTCCCAGCGAGGCATCCTTGTCCTCCGAATCCTGTCCCGTGGACTTCACAGGGACAGGGGCGAGAGCCTGTCTCACAGCACCTGCAGAGCTAGGGAATCCACCCCTGCCCTGCAGGGGGCACCGTGCCGAGCCACGGCCACCCACTACGTCAGCCGTGGCTCAGACGTCATCCCAAAACCGTGTGAGGTCCCATGGGCAAACAGTCACCCGACATGGCAGCAGCATCCAGTGGCCAGCCGAAGGCGACCCATCGACCTGGGACCCCTTGCCGCGGGTGAACGCCAGCCTGCCATCGGCTGTGTTGTCCCCTCCTTTAAAAGTGAACATCGTGGAGCTGGCAGCCGCCTTTGCCCGGGTGACGGCAGCGGCTGCGTGTGCAGCGCCTCCCCGGCTTGGTGCGGGGAGAGAGCGCAGCGCTGGGAGGGGCGTCTCGCGGCACCGCTGCACTGCCAAGCGCCGCTTTCAAGGACGCGGGCGATTTGGGGGGATCCACGGAATATCTCATGGAAATGCCACAATGGGGGCAGTCCGCTGTGGTGATCCTCCCTCCCCAGTCCAAACGCACTTTTGGGAATTCCAGTGCCGGGAAGGCCCAGGGGGGGGAACGACCTCCCGCCGTCGCCGCGGCATGGGAGCCGGGTGCATTGGCGGCACCAGCCCCTCAGGGCTTCTGCAAGCCCCAAGATCTCCTGCACTCAAACGCCTGCGAGGTGCGGGTACGGGCGGGATCCGCTCTGGAGACCCAGCACCCACCTCAGCGTCTGCGCTGAGGGAGGGCAGGCTTTCCTCACTTCTGCCCCTGCGTGGGGTGGGAGTCGGTGATCCCACCGACAGCGCATGCATGCTGGAGGGGGCTAAATCCCCTGCACTCCAGTGCCACTTCCACGGTGCGGGAACGGGAGAGAAAGTTCCACCATCCCCCCTGGCACCTAGCCCGGGAGACAGTATCAGGCTTCCCTCTGAACCCCCAGAACTGGGGGGCTGTGAGTTGCGCAGCATCCCTTTCAGCCTTTTCCAAGTTGCTAGCAACCTCAGAAGATCCACACTGCAATCCGCAGTGAAAAACTGAAGCAGGTGGTCACCCAGAAACCTCCACTCTGCCGTAGAAAAAGCAGCCTGAACGCTGCAGAAAAAAACATGGGTTCTAGCATAATAGAACAATTTGTGGAAGTCCCCGCTGGGAACGGAGGCTCCCTCCCTCTCAAGGACCTCAAGCCAAAGGTCCAACACGAGGGCATCATCCGAGGAAGAGGTAGAGTTCACCATCTCTTACCACTTATTGCCTCAGACACACAGCAGGCTGTAGTTCCTCACAGGTCGGAGGTCACCAGATGTCGCACTTTCGGACACACAAAGGACGAAACAGACATCAGAAGGTCAGGCAGGAAAGCTCCTATTTTAATTTTCTGACTCCATTGTAGCGACACGAGTTTCAGGTTTTTGAATTTGTATTTTGTATTTGTATTTGTCTGTACTTGGTATGTCCCTTCCCGAATCCTCTCACCCATCCCCTGATCCCCTTGGTATCTCCCAGAGGGGAGCCCCTTGTCAATCACCCTGGAAACTTGAAGAGAAATCATCTCCCATTTGGCCAGGTGCTCAAGCACCTGCCCTCTTCAATTGTCCTGCTAAGTGTCCCACTCTAGAACACCCAACCCCTTCCCATCCATTGGCCCAAATTCTCCTGTGGCCTCAGGCTATGTCCTGGGGTACATAAGGGAGAAGGACAGGCCGAGCCATGCCTTTTGCACGTGGAGCTGCAACAATAAACACCTTTCAAACCCACTGCAGAAGCCCGCTCTTCATTCCAAAGCCTCACCCATGCTTCCAGCTAGCAGATCTGAGGGACCCACACGAACTATTGTGGTTGGTCTGGGGTAAGCAGCCTGCCAGTAGCAGCCCCCCAGGAGGAAACCACTGCACTCCATCTTATATACACTTTGATCAGGAGACAAAGGATTGGCTACACAGGTTGCCACCTTTTTGACCTCGTTGGTGGTCACCATCACGAGTCACCATCAATCATATTTCTCCTCCCAGAGGAGAAGTATGTAAACAAAATAGATAAATTCTAAAAATACATAGTTTACATGAAGCTGTATAAGAATCTCCACTACAAAACTGCAAACACTGAAAAGCAGGAAAACTCAGGGTGACATTTCAGGATCTTGCCAAGCCACCACAGTGCACAGAAAATGAAGACAAATTTCCCTTCAGTTTCGCTGCCATTTTTCATTCCTTGTGTCTCTAGGAAAAGACAGGGAAAGAAAACAAGAGGACAGTTCTCCTGACAGAGAAGAATTTAGGAGAGCACCACCAAGATGCAATTTTTTGTTCTACTCTTTGAGTGAACTTGGTTACTTTATAAGTGAAATTTTGGGATTCTCTGTCTTTTCACGGCTGTTGACTGCTGCATCAGGCAACAAATTTAGTATGAAGCTTTTTTGTCTTTAAAACAAGATTCCGACATTTTTTACTTGCAGCAGAGTCATAATGAACCAAAGCTTATTCTATACATGACAGTAGCAGCTAATATTGCTGTTAGATGAAAATTTATCCTGATTTAACACCTAGTATCTGTAGTATCTGATACTACCTGATTATTATAGAACCAGAAGTATGTTACTTAATGTGAATAAATTAATATTATTATCTTGCTTGCACTATGCAAAGTAACTGCATGAGGTGTTTAGCCACCAGAGATAGGAGCAGAAATGATTCTAATAAATGGAACTGCCAGGAACACGATTTTTTCTTTTATTCTTTTCCATTTTCTTGAGCTGAATCTCATTATAATAAGCTGGAGTTTGATAATGCTCTTGGAGATGCCATCAGGAATACATCCCAATTTGTCCTGTAAAACTGGCTAATATACATTTGTATGTGAAATGCAGCAGCAGATCTTACAAGATATACACATCCAAGCATGGGGTAGTTAGCGTTTCATGCATTATTTATGGCCTCATTTGGCTTATAATGTGTGTAGATTGTGGGAATTGTCTGGACTGGTATCTCTGGAGCATCCACTTCACTCCTCATGCAGAACACAAAAGAGCTGTGGAGCAGCTGTGTTCCTGTGGGGAGGAATGCCCTGAACTTTTCCAGGATCAGGGGAAAAATAAGGACTATAAGGAAGAATTCGACCTCTGATCAACAAGAGCCAATTTGGTCCAAATCAGGTGGAAATTCCTCAGCAAGCAGATTGTCTTTCTGCACAAAAAAATAAGCTTTGTGCATCAGAGACTTGATCCAGTCAGGCTTCCCAGGGATTGATGGTGGGATTGGGATCTTAGCGATGGTCTCTCTGGGTTTGTGCTTCTGTGGCATCTGCTGAGGTGTGGTCAGGCTCCAGAGCTGCTTTCAGCTGAGCTTTGCTGGGCTTTATTCCATCTGAGCACTTACAGGTCATAAAGCCACAACCTTTTCCTCACTCCAAACACATCTGTTCTTAGTCAAGAGTGTCCTCAGCAACCCGGTCCTGTAAATAAGCTATTTAATGATCCTAAAGACTATTTGAAAGCCTGAAATAGTAGGTATGCCCTTGATTTAACATAATTAAGAAATAAAAGTAAATTAGTTTCCCTCAAAATCTCATGCCTTATTTTGAAGCTGCCCTTAAATACTGTTTAGAGGTAAGGAAATGAAATGGAAAATTCTGCAATCAATCCTTTTTACTGTCTCTGGCAGCCTTCCAAACACAGAGCCCAAAGCCAAATACCCATTTTTAACCATATTTTGTTTGGAAAAGATGCTTGAAGAAAATTAATTCAGTTTAAATCTGGAACACTTTAATAATGTGTGGCTGCTGATGTTGATTAGAATAAATATTGTGCATTTGAAACATAATAGTCTTGTCTGTAGCAAGACAGTTATTACACACATAAAGGGATGGAGCAGACTGACTGCAGTGCTAAGAAACTTTAATAACTGTTGGGATTACAGCATTAATGTACAGCATTCCATCTCTAGCTATGTCTGATTATTCTCCTTTCTTTTCTTATTTCTGAGAAACTCAACAACAATTTATTTAGACTCACCAAGGACCATGTCCAGAAGTTGAATTTGAGAAGCAAAACTACCCCGTCTTATTCCCACTGTACAGATCTTTTTGATTTTTAGTTTTTTTCTTGCAGGGCTGCCTCTGATACAGACATATTTGGGACATGCAATTAATCCCATCTAATGTCATCTGGTGGGAGAATCTTACATTGTGAGGATCCTTATGTTATAAATGATCAACCAGCCAATCGGACAGAAAAATAATAAGTTTTATTTTTCCATTTTAAATCTATCTGGGACAGCCACAGGGAACAACATTCGAATGTTGGGTGAAACAGCCGACTGACAGCAGGGTTGCTATCTCGCACTGTTCCACCATTTGCTGGGGTTTGAATCTGAGTTCTTATACTGTATTTTGTGCCTCCCGGCAGCAGAGGTATTGTGTTTTTCAAATTCAAGCCCAGTCTTTCACTTGATGATGAACCCTGAACAGATTTCTTGGTGCTGGGCCGAGTCTGAAAGGACCTTCCAGGAATCCTCCTTTGGGATGATGATGTCGTCAAATGCAGGGTCCACCCTGGAAATGGGTGTCGATGTGTTGATGGTGGGTTGATGGTGGGTTGATGGTGGGTTGATGGTCCGGGTGCCCAAGATCTGATTAGCTCAAGGAGCTACATCCTGGCAAGCCACCCTCCTTTCTGGTGTAAATCGAGATGTTAGTTTGTATACAAAGCATGTCCCGGTATTTGGTGAACGCCTGTCCCAGTCCGGGAATCAAGGTTACTTTTTATACTCACAGGGTTATAGAAAATATACATTCTATCATCTGCTATAACTTCTTTCTATGTTTTAATTGCACGAATTTATAATCACATCTATTACACTTATATGTGATTTTGAAGACCCTTAATGTGATTTTGAGAAGATTTTTAACACAAAAGGGGTTTAGTCTGTTGCAGGAAATCTTTATCACTGTGCAACTATTTTGAAATCAAGATGAAGCCTGGCTTTGCCAGTGGTGACCTTGGTGACACAGGGGTGGATCAGTCAGACCTTCATCTAACTCAGGAGCCACCTATAAAGTGAATTCCTCCTTTTATAGCTCAGTCTGTGACTCTCTCCTCTGCTTTTCTCAGTCCATTTGGGTATGAAATCACCATTTTGATTTGCCTCAGACATCGCTCTATGTAAATCGTGCTGTAAAATATCAAATTACTCACTGAGGTCAACCCCTTTTGCCCCAGACAGGGTCAAACTCTTCCCTCTCCTGAAACTTAAACAGTGAAATGAAGACAGCAATGTGAATTCCTCTTACCTCCGGCAGGTAATTAATACTGTTTCAGTTTTAAGTCGCAACCGGGCAGAAACACCAATCATGTAGTGGTTTCATGTTCACCTGTTTCTGTTTGCCAAATTTAGTGTAGTGGTCTTAGTGTTTACTCTATTTTTTCCCTCTGTGAGATATGATCAGGAGAAGCAAAGCAGACCCAAGCCTAAAGATAAACAAATATATTTATTAACACACACAAAAAGAAGAAAAAAAGAAAAGGAAAAAGAAACAAGTGAAACTTCCAAAACACTTCTCCTCCCCCCACAAACTGTTCACTTTCTCACAACATAGAGAGATACAGCCTGTGATTTTCAATCAGTTGCACCATTTAAACATAATCTTTCATCACTTTTGGAGAGGAGTCTCTCTAGAGTCCCAGGGAGACATTCGCCACAAGAAAAAAGCAGTCTGGTGGCTCCCAATGTCACAAATCTGCAACCGCCCAGAATTTTTGCAGAGTGTGCAGTCCCACCCATTAGCAGCCTTTCCCATGGATACTCATGGGCCTCTCAGCATATTTGGGGTACCGTTTGAGAATGCTTATTCTAGTATAAAAAAAGGATTCTCTTCTTCTATCTCTAAAATTGTCTCTATCTCAAAAGAAATAGAGACCTCCTTTTTACCCTAGGAGCCAAGGGCCTCAAATCACTCTCTCTAAAATCAACTCCGTTTCAAAGGCTGCGACCTCCTTTTACCCCAGGAGCAGGGGCTTACTCTATTCAAAATTCCCAATTAAATCTTAATTATATTAGTCCACAACTTTTGACTAGAACTAGCATTCCCCCAAACAGCATTAATAAGTTACAAGAAATAGTCCATTCTCCATAGTTCACCAGAGAAGTCCAGCCAATAAGGCAACTTCTCACTCCCTTCTTCAAATAGTCTTTTTCAGTTCTTTCGCTGACTCTGTCTCATGCTGTCTCTCTATGTTTCAACCACTCTGTGTCAATTCTTTCTCTCAGCAAAGGATCAGTGCTGTGAGGAAAGAGTTAATCATCTTGCCCGGGGCTTGCAGTGGTCACTTTTTTTCCCTCTCGGCTGCGACTGCGGCTCACGGTGTTGAATTTCAAAGCCGCGCTGGTGGAACATTCTCAAGAACCTCTGATGGACTGCTCTCCTCTACACCCTGGTCCGATCTGAAACGGACCTAAACTCAGAACTGCTCCCTGGGGCCCGGGGGTGGGGAGGAAGATCCCATCCTCCCCCGGGCCAGCAGCGCCGTCAGCCAGGGCTGGGGCACGACCCGACTGGGGCACAGCCCAGCCATGGCCCGGCTCCCTCTGCCACAGCCCCTGGCACTGCTGAGCTGCAGCCTCCTCTCTCCCCCGCCAGCAGCTGGGAGGTGGGAAAAGGGGCTCAGCCAGCCCAGCCCGCTTCCCGGAGTAGGCAGCAGCTACTATAGGCCCGGCCGGGGAGGCTGGGCCTTACAGAGTAGCTGCGAGAGGCTCATGCCATCAGATCGAGGGGTGGAAGACAAAGTATTCATCAGCCTTCACTCCTACTGGCATGGCTTTGAAACATTTGCAGCTGCCCCAGCAGAGATCACCTGACCACCGCAGGCCTGAGCAAGCTTTAACTCTTTCCTGACACAGATTGAGACTTCAAACTCTAACCCTTCTCAGAGATAAGAGAAAAGGCCAAGTTGGAGACATGTAAAGGGACAATATGAAGATCTCAAAGTCAGTAAAGGAAAAGTGACTTTTTAAGTGATAGAGATGGCGAGTTGCCTTGGTTCTAGGCTGAAAATCTATGGATTTTGGTAACAAAATAATCTTTTAAATCGTGGACAATATAAATTGGGGAGATGATTTGTAGATTTGAGCAAAGGTATCTGTAATGAACTGAGTGAATATTGAATTAGCAGCTGTGATTTTTGTAACTCTTGTTATAAATGAATATCAGCCAATCTGATATCAAAGATTTTATTTTTGCCATTTCCAAATCAATTTGAGTCAGCCACAATCAAAGCATACAACATCGATCGAATGCTGGGTGAACAGTCGATCAGCAGCAAGGGTGCTATCCCACCCTGTCCACACTTTCCGAGTTTTTGGGTCTGGTTTTTATACTGTTATTTGTGCCTAGCAGCTAGTCCATTGTGTTTCTGTTCAATTTCCACATTCATGCATCGTCTTTCACTCATTGATGAACCTTGAACAGATTTCCTGGCACTGGTGTGTGTCTTGAAAGGAAGTTGCTGGAACATGGCTTTTTGGATGGTGATTTTACTTCATCTCCAGGTTCTCTATCAAGATTGGCATCAGTTACTTGATTGTCCAGGTGCATAGAGTCTGATTTGATCAACGAGCCATCTCCTGCTCAGCCAGTCTTTTCAGTTGTAAATTCAAGTCTCACCCTGCTGTCTTACAGTTGCAAAGTAAGTCCCGATATTCGGGAACACCTTCCCTTTACGGGAACTGGGACTTACTTTACAGTGTTCCAAGATTTACAAAGTACAATATATTGATACATTGTTTTATATACTACATCTATTACATTTCTAATATTCTAATACACGAATTTATCCATCACATCTATCACACCCTCATAAGAGATTGAACTGAGATGAGAAGAAGCCCTCTGCCAGTGAAGAAGTGAGAAGACCATCTCTGTTCCCTGAGTTTAAAAAAAATCCTTTGTTTTTTTTGAAACAGTTCATTTTTAAAAGGTGCCACCCCAATCTATGAGTCCATGGCCCATAAGTAGTCATGGGAAAGGCTACATAATATGAGAAGTTCCACAAATGCAGATTTTCCTGGGCAGGCTGCTTTTGTGTAAAAGTTACCAAACCACAGGAGTGACTTCTCTCTCTCAAAGACTAAATAAAAGATTGTTTTATAAGTAGTACTGACCTGGAGCCCTGAGTTTTGCCTCTTTACATTGTTTGTAAAAAATGAACAGTTTGTAGCGGAAGTTGGTTTTAGAAATTAATTTGTGTTAGGGTTTTTTTTTTCTTTTCTTATTTTCTTCTCTTAGTGTATGTTAATAAAATCTATCTGTTTTTGCTTCTAAGTTGAGCCTGCTTTTACCTTTTTCTCCCAAAAATTCTCTCTCAGTTAGCAAACAAATTCAGCAGATGTGAAACCACTACAATAGGGTAGCCAGGGGCGAGGTTTCACAACTTGGCCAAAGGGGCAAGGAATTGGTAAAGGGACCAATCAGGGGGAGGATCTAAAAGGAACAGATCAGGAGGGATAAAAACCAGGAACAAGGGGAATAACCAATGGGTATGAAACATTAACATAGAACTGCAAAGGCTCATGGGTTGAAGTATTTTTTCTCACCTTGAGCCACAAGGAAAACTCTCCAAGGGACTTCTCAAAGGAGAGTCCCTGCAAACTGAGGCAGCCTAGGGGCTGAACACCCTCCAAGGGAGTGAATCGTCATCTGTGGATGGTCCAGGGACCACCACAATGAATATCAGTGAGATGAACTCCATTTACAGCAGCAGATATGACAAACAAACCTGCAGCTGTAAGTGGAGAGCTGAAACCCCTTTCACTCCTCTGCAGAAGAGCAGGTGGTTATCTCATGCACTCAGAGCATCCTGGTGGACTTTCCTGCCTGGTTCAGCTCTTTCTGAGGATCACTCAGTGAACTCTCCCAATGCCCTCACCCTCACATTGACCAGCTGTGACTTAGAGGTGCTTTTGTGGAAATTAATAATCAGCATCTAAATAAAACGAGGACAATTTCCTTCCATTCCACAGGAATCTGTAACAGGACAGACAAATTAAATAATCTGTTATGGTAGGTACAGAGTCCAGTTTTTGTTTGAGTATTGCATCCAGACTTTATCTGTAAAGATTCCATTTGAAAAATTTTCTAGAAATTAGTTTTTTTGTGATCTTTCAAAGCAGAAGATGCTGGTGTAATGTCAATAATTCAGAGCAGACCATTGTGTCAAGGATTTAGTGCCTTTGTGTAAATATGCTTATGAATAAAATCAGGCAAGTGAAAACCACTCTTTGAACATGGTGCCTTTTTTGAAGATGCCAATATACTGAAAATATTGTTTTTAAAAGGTTTTTCCATAATTGACCAGCAGCTCTTTAAGGAAACACAGTCAGCCGAGGATGCCACAAACCCAGAAATGCTATCAGGACAAAGTAGGGCTCTTATCTCCCAGGGACTGATTGATTGATAGTCATTTCATGGAAACAGTTATTTTTAGAAATTCAAATTAGTTTCCATTAAAGCTACTGCTTTTTAATTATTAAAAAAATAGATTTACTGAAATTGAACTCTGAATGTGAGATTTAATAAGGTGAGTATTGAGACTCAGAGACAGTTTGAAAAATAACATTTGCTTCAAAACTTTTACATTGTTCTTCTCTAAATAGACTCTTCTCAATGAAAGTCAATACAATATTTTGACCAATAATAGTTTCTGTCTTTAAATGATCAAGATAAAAATATAATTTCAACAATTTAAAAAGGTATTTACATGAATTTGTTTGGTGTAGAGGGCAGTTTCCTCGAGGAAGAAGAAAACCCTGGAAAAATGCCTTGGGAAACCCCATTTTCAGTGCCATAAGCAAAAGGCTTATTCACATGCTCTCTATGCAAATTGTTACTAGAAAGTTCCTAGTTCTCTGTGTTAGCATAGGTTGATTTTTGGTGCAGGAATTTTAATATTCCTAATCATCCTCCCCCATTGGACCCTTCCCTCAGACCCCAGCTTAACTCCCCACCCACACCGGGGTGTATAAGTACCCCTGTCTGACCCTAAACCCCACCTTTGGCATTTTGCCTTTTGCCCCTTGTTACTGCCTTGGTCTGGTTTGCTCCAATACAGTGGACACCTTATTGTTTGTTATTTTTGTATTATTAAATTTACTTTTCGGACAACAGGGTCGAAGCTGTCTCTCTCCATTAAGTCGCCACGGGGCTGAGTCCCAAGGAAACTCAAAGGGGTCTGATTGTCTGGGCTCAGACTCCAGGGAGTTTCACCTGGCACCTGAACTGGGACTCCTGGCATCCAAGAGACCTTTCAGGACTCAGTCCCTTACTCCACCAGCTGAGCGTAGGAACCCTTCTCATCAGTGTGCCGGCAATGGGTCGAAGAAGAGCACTTCGAGGATAGAGAGCCAGGAGGAGGTTGTTCTAGTAACTGAGAAAAATTTGGCAGGAGACAAGTTTCCTCCTTTAAATGCCTTTGTTAAAGTGTAGCTCTTTTAGAAGCAGGCGCCTCGGGGGGGGTGGGGTGGCCTCCACTGCAGTGCTGAGAAGGAGGGGGGGCTGGACACTCTGCTGCTGCACACAGCTGAGTGGGGAATTAGCCTCCCCCCTCACGGGAGCATGCTCCCAACAATTCTGAGTCCAATGTGATTTCCACTGATGAGTCGGATGTTCAGATTGCTCTTCTGGTCACGGCAAGATCCAAATTTCAGGTATTAGATGGCTTTTACCTCTTAGTCTTTATTGTCGCTATTTGTATTCTATAACTAATATAACTAATGCTTTCTAATTTTATACATTTAACTTTTAAGAGTTGTTTTTAAACCTCGTTTTTTACAGTAACGACCTTCAGAAGGAGAAGGTAGGAAGAAGGGCAAAGTTTGTCTAACAGTGGGAGTATGAATGTCTGTAGTCGAGAGAGCAATTAACAAGGTTTTTAAGTTAAAATTGGCCGACTGAGGGAAGAAATTTGAGCTCCAAGAATCAATTTTGTGGGTGTTTAAAAATTCTTCGCACATTAAGAAAACCCAGTGATGCGGAAAAACCCGGAAATGCTACCCCCCCCCCTCCTCCTTAAGAGTTTTTCCTTCAGACGGATACGGGACAGAGATGGTGTGTGCCTGTGCCTCTGACTGGCCCAGGGAGCAATGCAGCTTTGCTGGTGACCTTGCCGTCCTGTGTCTCTCGGCACCAGAACCTCCACCCGGGATCCCCAGTGGCAATGTGCAAGTCAGTGGGGATCCTTCCCACTCCGTCACGCCAGTTACCTTGTGTTCTCCTCAGCCCTCCAACCTAACTAACACCATACAGCCCAGCCGCCTCCCTCCGCTGCTCCCCAGAGCAGAGCCTTCCCCGGGGACAGCGGGCCACTCCCTGGGTCGCCTCAGCTCGCCGCCGTCCCTGCCACAGGCAGGGGCAGACCACAGCTAGCCGCTCCAAAAGCGTCGCCGCCAGACCCCACACAGCCCCCATACTGTAAAGAATGGGCAAGGAGATCTCCTCCTTTTTAATGCCTTTATTAACATCAGCTCTAGGTGGGGGCCCGAGGGGTCGCGCACACTGCCGCTGCTCCCAATGGACAACGCAGTGGAGGAGGTGTTCAGCTTTGCTGCACGGCAGAGCTGGCACTTCCGTCCTCGCGAGAGTTCCTGGGAAGAGACTGGCTTGTTGACAAGTCTAGGGTAGTCATGTGGAGAGGGTACTATTTAACTTATGATGACAAGACACGGAGCCCCAACAGGTAGTCTGATGTTTTCCCTGCTCACTGATGTGGTTTGGAGTCCGGTCTGGGCAATGGCTTGCTTGTTCTAGTAGTTTTTAGATATCAATTCCACTTCCTCTGGGGGCTAAGGCCCATGGGAGTCCTCTTTATTTGCATGCCGGGTGGTGTCATCGGTTGCCATGCGGTTGCCATGCGGGGAGCGACAGGGGCAATTCCACGGGAAGGATACAGTTTCAAAGGAAGGGGTCCCAGGTAAGTAACATTTAACAGAGAAAACATTTAGGAAAGGCATTTTCAATTACAATAACAATAGGTCTGAGCTAAACGGTATTTAACAGAGACAGCCTTACAACAGGTAAGGTAAATAGTATTTAACTGAAAAGGCACTTTACAGTAACAACACTCAACTGAGTTCAGGAACTTGTATTTTATTTCTTACAATACTGCCGCCGTGGCTGGACCGCCGTTGCAACCCTGTCACAGACCCTGCCTGAACTCCTTTGCGTTATGCCCACTACCCAGAAGAGCCAGAGCCTGGTGAAGCGGTGTGAAAGCGCAGCAGGGACTCGCTGTACTTTTCCAGCTTGGTGCCAGCCACCTTTCCCTCGCGTGTTCTAACACCCGATAACAGGCAATGTGCGCTGACTGTGCTGCTGGCCCCCTGTGGGGGAGGAGGTGGAGGGGACCATTCTCTCGGGGTTGTAACCAGAAGCCCTGCTCCCACCCGCTCCGTGCATTGTGAACGCCACTTCTGGCAGGCGGCTCTGCTTCTTTCAGTGGCTGAGCAGTGCCCGAGGCCGCCCCAGGCACAACATGGTGCCGCACCCATGGCGCAGCGCCAGGTGAGGGTGCCTCTAGTCCCTCTGCCCGCTCCTGGCTGTGGTGGAGGGGCCGCGAGACGTACCCTCCCCCTGGCCACGCACCGCCAGGCTGCAGCAAGCTACCACGGGGCTGTGCAGCCGAGCCCCACCCACTCCGGGCCCGGTACCAGTGGGGCCAGTCCCGAGGCAGCGGCGGCTCCGCTCACCGGCTTCACTTAACTCCAGCTGCCCTGTGGTGGAGCTGAGAAAAAACAAAACAAAACAAAACAAAACAAAACAAAACAAAACAAAACAAAACAAAACAAAAAAGCCACCCAAACAAAACAAAACTGGTAGCCAAATACAAACCGCACCTCTATGCATTTGTCAGTTTTGTGATGAGTGAAATTTTCCTAATGAAAGTCGGCTTTGCTAGATGTGAGGTCATCCTTCAGCATTTAGCTGTGCACAAATAGTTTCTAGAGATTCTAGTGTTTAATTCTGCTGGCTGGTTTTAATGTTTTCCCACTTAAAATTAAGCTAAAAGTTTTGAAGGGTGCCTTTGTGGAATTGGTGTAAGATCATATCAGCTACAGTTTTCAGAGAGGGATGTTATTAAATATACTGATAATACATTTGCAAAAATTAGTAACATATGACAAAATTGAAATCAAAATCTAAATGTGACCTTATTTCTGAAGTGTGTATTTTTACTAAGTTTTTAACTCCATGCCTAGCACAAACAAGGATCCAGCCATAAGATATTATTTAATGTTACTTGTGTGTATTCCTTTGATTATTCATAAGCCATTTATGTTAGAGAACTTTTTCAGTAAATATTAATAAAAGTTTGTTTTTAAGATACATTAGGGAAACCCTGGCTGGCAAAGAAAAATACCATCAAATCTAGGTGTTTCTGTCCTAAGCATTTGAGCAGTTATAAGTATTTTTGTTTAGTAGTGCTTATTATTTTAATTAGATGTATTGTCTTTCTGTTCATAATAGGATAAGTGCATATTATGCCAAACACGCTTCTAGATTTAACAGGATAAATTATTTTCATGTTATAGTTGTTAAGACTGAAAACAAGTGAATACTGCCTTAATGTAAAAACATTCAATTAGTGAAATGACAAATATTTATTGTGATTGACTAGTGCTCACCAGGTCAAAGCCTGCATGAACATTAAAACCTTTTAAATGAGCCTGTTTTAAACACCATTGTACTCAAACCTGACACCTAACACTTGTAAACTTAAGACCATAACCCACTGAATTTTTATCATTGAGGCAAAGTAGCAAATTTTACTCTGAAGTCACAGGTATTAATCTCAGCAGCACAATTTATTTACACAATTATAAGCTGCCATCACCAACTCATGCCAACCAGACATGCTAACACAAGTAAAGCATGCCTTTAAAAAACAGAGAGGATGCGTATATTTCCACAGATGCTAGTATTCAGTAGATAGTAGGAGATTCTGCACCAGCTGGATGGAAATCTGAGACCTTTAGAACCTCTGATAGTTTTAAATTCTACCTCTGACAGTTTTAAATGTTATCTCTGATAGTTTTTAAGTTAGTTTGTTTGTAATTTCAAGTCATAAATTATAAGTTTTATGTAATTAGCATGCAGCAAGCCAGCCAGTAATATTGTACCTTTGATAGCTCCTGAACATGATAGTAAAAAATTTTTGATGGGACATACCAATAGCTAGAAAGATTAGATTTATCAGTTTAGTAACACCATAAATATTTCTCACCCCTACAAACAATTCAGTAATAAAAGGGGCGAGTAAGAAGGTATAATAAGTCTGATGAAGGTATAATAAGTCTGGTTTGATTTTTCATTAGTTTAAAAAGCCTTTATACAAATGATAAGTTTTACTTTTCTGTTTTTAACAATGAAGTGTCTTTCTTTTATGCCTCATATGTTAAACTAAAATTTTCGTTAATAGAAAAGGTGAAATTTAATAAGAACGAAAAAGCAAGTGAAGAAAAAGTGTGTGTAAAGTATTTGATAAGATGAGGAGTGAGGAGGAGAAAGAAGGAAAAGAGAAGAAGAGATAGTGAGAGAAAGACTAAAGAAGAAAACAAGTGGTTTACTAAGTGTTGCTGTGTCTACTTTTGTGTTTTAATATATGGTTTGTTCCCTTTCACCCTCCCCGGGGTGGTGGTTTAGCCTGAGTTGTGTCCACCCATTGGGCTGTCAGTCTTCCCTGACACCGCTTATTCCCGAATGTTCTCTGTCAGTCTCCCCTGGTAACAGCCCCTGTCTGGACTGCCCCTTGGGAAATCCCCTATTATTTGAAGCTCCATTGGTCTGTTTATATAAACCTCTTCACATTATCCTCCCCATTGGTTTGTGTTCTGTAAACCTCACCTTGTGTCCCTCCCCGGTCTTCTCCCTATTGGCCCCTTGACCCCAAACTCCACCCTGATTTTGTCCCTTAAAACCCATGGTCCTGCCTTTGTTCCCGGTCTTCACCTCTGCCAGCGTTTGAGTTATATTATGATTTATGTTGCTATAATAAACAATCCTTGGACTGCATGTGAAGCCCACTTTGTTCCTTTAATACACTGACCCTACAGCGACTGCTTGGGATTTTTGGGACCCCGGGGGTTGTGTCGCTCCCCCGCTTAGTGCCATATCACCAGGCACAAAATGACATCTGGTGCCCAATGTGGGGCTCGAGGAGAGATGACAGGGTCCTAGAGCCTCAGGCATGTGGGTCAACCCAAGGGACTGGGACCTCACATGAAGGACTTTCTGCACTGTTGCCCAGATTGCGAGTGG
>JANPWX010014170.1:0-23109 GCA_024734555.1 Trochalopteron elliotii
GACTTAAACGATCGCACAATCAGACAGGTACAGTTGCAGCGTGGATCCCACCGCATTCTACTAGAACTGCTGCATGACACGGGGTCTGATGTTTGTATAATCAATCAATTATATTGGCCATCTGATTGGGCTTTGCAAGCTCCGAGCAACCACATTGTAGGAGTGGGTGGAATGAGAATTCCTTCAATGAGCACGGATCCCATCGGCCTCACCTTTGAGAACAAGCAACCAAAAGGCGTGATGTGGCATCTGATCAGATGTCATCGGTGGATGGAGAGGCCTCTGTGTTCCCTGAGACCAGTTGAAGGAAGAACAGTTTTTACCGACGCCGGTCGAAAGACAAAGAAGGCTTCATGTGTTTGGCAGCAACAAGGAAAATGGGTGCAACATGTAATTAAGGGAGAAGCAGGAGACAGTCTGCAGACCCCGTCAAAAGATGCTGCAAGAAAATTGCCACCAGGAATCTTCCTCATCTGTGGGGATTGAGCCTGGTCTGCAGTGCCTCAAAGAGCTGCAGGAGGTCCATGTTATTTTGGAAAATTAACCCTGTTTGCTCCCACCATTCATCAAATCTCTAAATCACCTCAGACATCCCGATGATCAAAACGTAGTGCTCTTGAGTTAGATCCCAATTGTAAAGACTTAGTATCATTATGGGAGTGTCCCACTGTAATAGTGGCTTCAATTTTTTCCCCAGGAGTTGCTTCAGCGCAAGCTCTCACTCAGTTGCAGACCCTAGCCTGCTGGACAGCGAAGCAAATTAATATAACATCTAACATGCTAAGTGAGCTTGCCACAGATGTCAAAGGCATTTGCCATGCAGTACTTCAAAACAGAGCCGCCATTGACTTCCTTCTTCTCGCCCAAGGACATGGGTGTGAAGAGTTTGACGGCATGTGCTGCATGAACTTGTCTGACCACTCTCAATCTACAAGCAGCTTGCACAGCTAAAGAGTAATATGGGAAAACTTGTAGTTGTTAGCACCCCTTTTGATAATTGACTCGCTTCATGGGGTTTCACTGGGTGGATCAAGGATCTAATTCACTTTGGCATTACTCTTTTTATTGTCATTGTAGTTGTTTTGATGGTTGTGCCTTGTTTGTTAACGTGCATGCAAAAAATTGTAAGTCGCGCCTTTGCCTCAGTCTGGCTGATTCAAAAAGAAAAAGGGGGATTTGTAGCAGAATTTCTTAGAGAAGGCGGACATGATTTGTATTTGGACTGTAATTAAATCACCCAGACTAGGCCTCATCGTTGAGGCCTGTAGGAGTTAGTGGCTCAGGTAGAAATTCAGTGCCAAGTCTATGGAGCAGTTAAAATTACAGTTTAAGGTGTTAGCAAGGGACAGTAGGTTTTCTAGTAGTTAGCAAGTACAGTAATTACTGTCTACACTTTAGCCGCCTTAAAAATAAGTTAAACAATGTGTGTTTGCATTTTTCCCTGTGCTATATGCCAATGAGAACACACCTGTGAATGTAAACTATGTAGAAATGTATATAACCTGCCATTTTGGACACAATAAACAGAGGACATAGCATTAACCATACTGGTCGGATCTGCATTTTGCTCTCCCCCAAACTTCCCATTATTTGGGTTCCCTCGCTAGTGTTCCGGATATAGCCAATTTTGGGTCCATAGGCATTGCCACTACTGGCATCCCCTGGACTACTCTGGTGATTAGCCAAATAAAACAGGGAATCAGACAAGGAAGAAATAATAAACCAGCTGCTGCACAGAAGAGGAAGAAGCTTAGCTTTTTCTACCATTTCATTCCCAATAAATTGTCTTACCAATAGGCTTTTAGTATCAATTCTCATTTCTGGACTGGGACATGGGCTATTTTTCTGATATCCTTTGCTATATCCAGCTGGGCATCCCTGTTATCATCTATTTTCAAGCAACAATCGGATGCATTAAATTTTCTACAGGCACCCCCTTCTTCTGCTAATAAGTAGTCTAAAGCCAACCTGTTCTGATACACTGCAGCTCTTGTTTGCCTTTGTTGGTTTGATATTAATTCCACTGCTAGGGCAGTTTTGTTAGTTATTATTTTTACAACTGCTTGGAGTCTTATGAATTGGCGTTCGGTATCCCCAACTCCCATCTTGTGCCCATGTGGCTGGCCCATATACATCCAGGATGGGTTCAGGGGGCCATTCCTCTTCTCCCCATGTTTGAAATCCTCTGATTAATTCCCTTTTATTTCTTTTCAAGGCTTCATAAACTGGTACCCCTAAGTCATCCCCATCCTGCCCTGGTAAAAGAAAAAATCCTGGTTGTATAATTCCCAGAGTACAACTTCCTTTCTGGGGGGGGAAGTTTTGGGTAAGCTTTATTCCCATATTCCCACATATCCAGAATAGGCTGGTGCTCTCCAATAATCATTACTCTGTTGATTTATATTTTCCCAAAATTTGGATATCTCTGGGATTTCAGGATAGGAATTTTTGCCTGTATCATTACACAGATAAAGTCCAGTTTCATTATTATATTCACAATTTTATTAGTATTTCTTTGGGCCTAGAACCCCATTGGTTCTTCGGGGGTCCACCTTGTAAAAGTCCAATTACTAACTTTATATCTCTTACAGGGGATACTTCTTACTCTATTAAAAAAAATTCTCCCAGTGCGCCACAGGCACTCTTCTCCTATCACTGTTAAACTCAAGATCCACCCTTCTGGTCAGTTCTCCCCTCTTATATTTGCCTGGTTCCATTTAAGGAGTTCAACAGGGCCTAGGCTACTGCCTTTCCATGGCCATTCCTCTGTCATTATGTCTCCCCCACAAACTCAACAGTTGATTATGTTTAGTTCTCTACTTATTCTTTCCCCCAAATCTACAAACAGGTTTTTCCCTAATCTAGGGATTTCTATTTCCTTTTCCAATTGTCGTTTGAGTTTTGTATACAAATCTTCATGTGGGGTTGACCCCAGGTTAGATTGATGTATTTGCTTTGTCATCTTGCTTACTATCTGTTCTTTTACCAAATCCTGGACTCCACCCCTGAGAGCAATTGTAAAGCAAACCCATCTTTCCCCCTTTGGCCATTTACTTCCCAGCTTTTGACCACCTTGTCCTAAGTTTCCTGCAACCCAGAATGCCTGCCTGTTTTGTGTACAGGTTTCTAATTTGGATGAGTCATAACAGTATCTGTTGATGTGGGTGTGAGCATTGAGAAAAGAACCTTGGATTTTTCCTAAGTAAGTAAAGCAATTGGTAGCACTTATGACATGGATTTGCTTGAATTCCAAAAGGGAAAAGACAAAAAAGGAGCAACAGACAAAAAATTAATAACAGAGGTCTGGTATAGCTTCTACCCCCACCTCCCATGCCTATGGTGTTGCTACCCATAGCAGGTGTATATGATCTTCTTGGCAGCGAATACAGTGGCCAACTTGGTCTTGTCCTCTATTTCCTTCTCACTTCTCTTTTAGCTAATTTCCAGGTAAATCGCCTTTTTCACTTCTGCATTGTGGTTTTTCCACTGTTCCTCAGGTACTTCCCATTCAACAGACATTAGTAGCTCCCATCCACAAAGTAAGATAATTATATTAATACAAATTACATGCTAATGCCAGTACAGTAGGATCCCCTGACTGATACAGTCCGAATCCTTCTGCTTGGAATGGAAGTGTCCCTCCCCAGAGGGGTATTGGAGGTTTCTCAAAACTTGTTTAGACAGTACTTGAAACCACTGATATGAACTTGGCCTTATTTCCCAATTGGGAACAACATTCCTTGGATCATTCAGGTCATCTCAGTTCATTACTTCCTAGTCCTTAAACTAGGAAAAAGTTTTGTATCACCTGGTCTAGATGTTATGGTCCATTCCTTAGGTTCTTCCACAGGTCCTTTGATTATGCTGGCATGGATCCACCCTCTTTCCTTGGTTCAGATCACAGCTTCAGTTGTCAGCAGTACCTGAAAAGGACCTTCCCATTGTGGAGTTAAAGATTGCTCTTTCCATGTTTTAACCAATACCCATTCTCCTGAGTGAACATTATGGATCTTGAAATCTAAGGGTGTGGTTTGAGGGATTAGCCATTTTAACTGTAAATTTTCTAGCGTTAGTTCAATTGTGGTGACATGTTTTCTAACACTCGCTTCCCCTTCTTTGTAAGTAGCGGTTTCCTGTTGGGTGGTCAAAAAGGGCAATCCAAACATCATTTCATAGGGTGACACCCTTAGGTCTGACCTGGGTTGTGTCCGGACCCTCAGCAGTGCCGGAGGTAAACACTTTACCCATGACATCTGAATTTCAATCATCAATTTAGAGTCCTTTTTAAAGTCTGCTTCATCGTCTCTACTCGGCCTGAAATCTGTGAGTGCCACAAGGTATGTAATTCCCATTCTTTTCCCAGGGCTTGAGGCATTTGCTGTAAGACTGTCCTAGGGTGACTTTATCATGCTTGCATCCCTAATCGTCTGTTCTGTTTATGTTGGATATTATGTTCTGTGCCTTTAAGACTGGTTCTGAGAGTGAAGCAGGAGAGAAGCGACAAGTTTGTTTTCATAAACTGCACTCACTTCTCCACATTTTGCTCCTGGACTGTGTTGTCTGCAGCAGAGAGATCTTTGCTTTTAGTTGGTTTTAGCTAGCTGAGGCAGAGAAGTTCCCTGGACTGTTTTTTTCTTTCCTTTTATTGTAACTGTTCGAACATGCTCTGGACTGAAAACCCAGAAGTGCACCGGCAGCTCACACCTGTGGCCCACCAAGGCCGGGGCCTCAGCATTTTCAAGCGCTGGAGGGACTAATAAGAGACTGAGCAAGCTGAGCTATACTCCACAACAAGGACTTTGTGAATTTGCCATCTCTTCAAACAGTGAAAGGTTTTATTGTTTCCTATTATTTGTTTTTTATGCTTGTAAACACTTTGCTTGTTGAATAAACAGTTTTTTCCACTTTTCTCTGAGGAAATTTTGTCCTGGAACAGTTGGGGGAGGGGCGGCTTGAATTTGCTATTCTGGAGGGACCCCATTCGGAGGTTTTCTTCCAAATTTGCCCTAAATCAGGACAAAGACTCTGGATGTAAAATGTGTTCCTTTATCTGAGTCTATCTTGGTAACCATTCCATACCTGGGAATAATTTATTCCAAAAGGGTTTTACACACCACATTAGCTGTAGCTCTAACAGATGGGAGACCCTCCACCCAATGAGTTAAATGGTCTATTATTACTAATAAAAACTTCCATCTCTGTACTTGGGGAAGTTCAGTAAAGTCAGCTTGGATGTTTTAAAATGGTGGCAGGGCTAACTCACAACTTCCTGGTGTTGTTTTCCTCATAACCTTTTTATTTACCTTTTGACAAGTTATACATCTCTCAGTTACTTGCTTTGCTAATCCAAAGATCCCAATGCACCCATAATTCCTTAAAAAGTGATCACACAAAGCCTGAGTACCCCAATGAGTCTTCTGATATGTCTTCTAATATTTTCCTAGTTAGGGGTTTATTAACTGCCTCCCGTTAGGGAGTTTCCATTTTCCAGATTGATCTCACTCTCCCCCAATCTTAACTCTTTTTCTTCTGTTTCATTAAATTTTGGAATTTCCAATTCTTCCTTGCTTGGAGTCAAAATAAACATAACTTTTTCACTCCCATTTTCTGCTGCATTTCTAGCCTCTTGATCTGCCAAATTATTCCCTTTTTTCTGGGGTCATTCCCTTTTGGTGTCCTTTAACATGTACTACAGCTATTTCTTCAGGCAATTGTAATGCTTCTAAAACCTCTAGAATGAGTCTGTCATGAATCAGCCCTCTTCCTTTTGAATTTAGTAACCCCCTTGCTTCCCAATTTTTTCCAAAAGAGTGCACTACCCCAAAAGGATATTTCGAATCAGTGTATATGGTTCCTTTCTTATGTGCTAAATATTCCAGTGCTCTCTTTAGAGCATATAATTCACAATATTGAGCAGACCAATTTGAAGGTAATTTCCCTTTTTCAATGGTCTGCATATTTTTCCCATTGACTATAGCATTTCCCAACATCCTTTTTCTCTGTAAGCATCTAGATGAACCATCAACATATATTCTCTCCCCTTCCAGGAGGGCCTGTTCTCCTAGATCTTCCTGAACTTTAGTTTGGTACTGTATGACTTCTAAACAATTATGTGTTGAGTCACTCTTTGGTTCTCCATATAAAAATTGAGCTGCATTTAAACTTTTGTCTACCTCCAATGTCAAATCGTGATGATTTCGTTTATCAGAATTGATTTGTATTTTAACATCCTGGAATCTGTTAACCATTTTTCAGCTTTTTAACACATTTCGGACTGCACGAGGTGTGTACACAATTAGCTTACTTCCAAAAGTAAGTTCACAGCTCTCCTCTACTAGGATGGCAGTAGCGGCTGTGGCTTGAATACACATTGGTCACCCATGGCTCAATGGATCGAGCAATTTAGATAAATAGGCTACTGGCCTCTTTACTCCTCCCCATTCTTGGACTAAATCTCCATGAGCTACTCCATCTTCCATATTTACATACAGATAAAAGGGCTTTTCTAATGAGGGTAAACTCAAAGCTGGTACTGAGGCTAGGTTAAACTTTAATTCCTCTAATTTACTGTCATCTTCTCTAGTCCACTTTACCTTGTCTTCCTCTGTCAATTTTTCATATAAGAACTTCACTGCCTGAGTATGTCCTTCAATCTGCAGCTGACAATACCCTAATAACTCAAGCAGTTTTCTAACTTCTTTCTTTGAAGGAGGAGAAGGAAGAGAGAAAATCCCAGAGATCCTTTCAGGATCTAGTTTTTGGCTACCTTTGCAGATTAAGTGACCAAGATACTTTAACTTGACAAATTGTAGTTTTCCTTTTGATACCCTCAATCCTTTTCCCCAAGAAAATTCAAAAGTTTTATAGTGGCCTCCCTAACTTCAACCTCAGTTTCTCCTGATAATAAAAGGTCATCAACATATTGGGTAAACTGTACTCCAGGAGAAGCAGGGAAGTTCTGTAATATTTCCTCTAAAGCTTGCACAAATAAATTTGGAGATGCTGTAAACCCCTGTGGCAGTTTTATCCATCTTAATTGCTGTTTTTGCCCAGTACCTTCATTCTCCCATTCAAAAGCAAAAATATTTTGACTATCTTCTGTTAACGGACAAGCCCAAAATGGATCTTTAATTTCCACAACACTAAACCACTGATGCTGAGGCTGGACTCTCAGGTTTGGTTTCTCACCTGAGATTCAGGTTGCTAAAAGTCCTTGGCCCTCTAAAAGCCCTGAGCTGCTTCACAAGAAAAAAGTGGAGTCTTCTTGCTTTGCTCTTATACAGATAACTACATGTCTGTTATTTACAATTTTGTGCCAATGCTTAGTACCTATACTAGAAGGGTCATTTCTACCTTGACCCAATCCCCTCAAACTACTTTGTGTCATCACCACTTCAGAAGATGGAGGATGAGGAAGAAGGAGAAGAACTTAGGGCAACACCCTAAATCCTCCATTTTGTTCCCCACTTACCTCTATTCTAAGAACCCCAAAACCACAAAATTTTTCACTCCTTGCTATGCTAAACTACTATTTTCACACCTTTGAGGTTTGTAATTCCTCTCTCAGTGTTGGAAGCCTCTCCCATGGACTAAAATCAAACCCAGTGTCTTTCTGGGCTCTGTGCCAAGGTCTCCAACCCCCCTGGACCAACTCCACACTCCCCTGTCCAGGGTTCAAACTCCCTTCCTCGGGTCCCAGGTCATCCAAAGGGATGCCCTGGACTCTGACACTGGACTTTACTTAAAAGGGTATAGGCATTAGGTACCACTGGGTAGCAAGTCCGGGTTCTTTTGTTAACTTCCCTTAAATCTTGAACTAATTTATAAGTCCAATCTTGTTTCTTTATTGGGAGAATAGGGGTATTATGAGGAGACATGCAAGGTTCCAATGTCTCATCCTTTATCAATTCTTCTATTGCTGGCTTTAAGCCTTCTCTTCCTTTGAATGATATAGGGTACTGATGTACACGTATGGGACATTCCTCTCTCTCAATCGTTACTCTTATGGGGTCAATACCCAATCCTCCCCTATTTCCTTCCCCGGACCAAACTTCCTTGTTAATCCTTTCCTCATTTTCTTGGTGGAGTTGTAGCACTTTGGCTACCATTTTCCCTTCTTCAGGTATAACCCCAATTCCTAATTGTACCTGCAAGTCTCTTTCCAATAAGTTGCAACCTGCTTTGATGCCTTAAGTTTTAGCTTTCATGTTTTTCAGATTCTGTGCTGCCTAGGGGTGTAGTTCTGAGCCTCATATTAAGTGTTGGTAAGCTCTCTTCGCAGAGTAGGTAGACAAAACAAATCCTTTTCCTGCTGAAGACCAAGGACAACGAGTACAAGTTTCAGGCCCTAAAGCATAAACAGCAGTGGACTGAAGAGAGAAAACAAGAAGGATGGGACTTCATAATCTGAAGCTATAATTGGATAATTAAACTCCAATATGCAAATGGACCAAAACTTATAAAAGTGTGAGACCTCATGACCGGCCGTCCATTTTGTTACCATTTTAAGTCCACCTTGGGTGTAGCCCTGGCCAGGCTCTTGTGCTGCCCAAGGTGTATCCTTGAAGGCCTTTTAATAAATATCTACTTTATTCTCTAGCTCTGTCCAGTCTCTGTTCCAAGTCAGCTTTCCCAAGGCATCAGCTCCAGGAACTAGTAAGACATTTCCCATCCCTATTCTAGTTTCCCCTTCAATTACTACGTTTTTATTTCCAGGAACCTTAAACCCTTCTCCTTTAGCTCCCGTTACTTTTATAGTGTCATTGCTTATATTATACCTCTTGACGATTGAGAGAGAAAAGGGAACTACTGACTGGTGATCAGAATCCAAATTTATTGTGAGCTACATATGCTTATATACCATTCTAGGAAGGCTAGTAATTTTTTACTATATTGATTAGGTTAAACATCACACAAACAAACATACATTTTGCAACATTTCTACTTGATTCAGTCTTCTTTCCTGTCGCCAGTCTTGATCCAATCTTCTTGCAATCTTCAAAGCTCTGTTTGTTCTTGCCAAGGCATCTTGGTTATCAAACTGACTATGCTAATTAAATCCACAGTACTCTCTGTCTTCATCTCCCATATCTCCCTCATTTATTTCAACTAAAATTATACTCTTAACTGACTTGTCTATTAATTTTTTCACACACTGTAAATTACAAGGAACAGCCATAACAATGCATAATATAATGCCTAATACATATAAGCCTATTTTAACTAAATTTCGAATCCACCCATTGAGTCCCCAATCTCCCAGGAGTCCATTCAGCCAATCAAATCCATCATCTACTTGCAGTTTGTTTACACCCTCTTTCAAGGCTTGAATACTTGCATAGATTGACTGGGAGTGGTCAGCCAGGTTCATGCAACACATCCCATCAAATTTGTCACACGCATGTCCTTGTGCTAAAAGCAAAAAATCTATTGCTGCCCTATTTTGCAAAGTAGTGTGCCTGATAGAAACAACATCAGTTAAAAGTTCTCTTAATGCTAAGGATGTAGCATTGGTTTATTTAGCTAGCCAGCAACCTAATCTGTTAAGTAATCCTAAAGCTTTTCCTGCTGCTACACCAGGGGTAAAAAATGACACAGCCCATCGCTGCCCTCTGGACCAAAAATCAAACTGGTCATCACAATCTTTGTCAAAAGCATGTAAGTTTTGCTTATTTCTAGGGGGATATTTATGTTGAAAAATCATGGATGTGTTTGGGGTTAAAAGGGATAATTGCGCAAGGCTGCATGGTCCTCCTTTAATACGCGATGGGATGGCAGGCCAAGCCTTATCCCCACAAATTAAAAATACCCCAGGAGGTAAAAGTAATGGAGCATTGGTTGAGTGAGAAATTGTGGAAAGGGCTAACAGCAGGTTTGTTAGCTAAAGGAGCAAGAAGTTGAGAAGCAAGAAGCAGCTGATAAGGAGCCTTCTTCAAGGCTGTTACCAAGGACATCAGTTGAGAAGAGAACAGAAGAAATATAAGGAGAGAAGTTTGCAGCTGGATGAAGTATTTTTAGAAGTTACTGTTACTTTTCACCAATGGTGTTATGTTGATTTACTGTAACCAATAGCTGGGGTAGAAGAAGTATAAATAATTAGAAAGTGTATAAAAGGTCAGCCATTTTTGATAATAAACAGTTGCCATTTGAGACTGCTTCTGGTCTCTGCTTTGTGTCGCAACCACCCCAACAGCAACAAGAAATAATCCTGGATGTATAATTACACCAAGCGCTCACTTTTTCATACACAGGGTGATGAGGAGAAGCATCCCAAGCCCTAGACTGATTTTTCCCAGAATAATTAAACCTTACACAAAGATCCATTTTCATTGAGCCCAGGAATTCTAACTCTTGAGGCTCAAGGGACACCAGGGACAGATAAGGGGTCCATTGCTCCCAGGCGTCATCATGATCACTATTTTGCAATATTGTATTTGCCTGAGGCAGGCAAGGCCAATTGTCTAGGGGCAAAGCAACAAGGCACGTTGAAAAAGGATTATCAGGGAATGCAGTGGCCAAAGACAACATATCTTGTCCTGTAACATTTGCTAAGGTTACCCAAACATTTGGTTTTGGTTGGTTAACAGGTCATGTCTGAGCACTAGAAACAATTCCCAGCAAATACCATAATATTCAGGAAGTCATCATTTATCCTTATTCTCAGTAGCAGTAAGCCACTGCTCTGGAGTAATTTCTAATTGTTCAGGTAGACCAAACTTATACCCACACACTAGTCGTTGAATTTGTGCGTTATTTCTGCTGCATCTCATTGGATCACATTGACAGCAAGCACCTCATCTTTTGAGATGCACAGTACCACAGTATCCCACATTCAACACATTTGCATTCAATCCAGGCTTGATGATGCCCAGTATGACAGACAAAACAAGGAAAGGGGGGAAGTAGTCCTGCATTAAGTTCTCGCTCAAAGGCAGTAACTATTTGGCTAGGGTCTCGGTGTTCCCAGTCCAAAGCAAAAATACACTCCTGAAATGGGAATTGTGCACTGTATAGACCTACTCGCGATGTACGGAGTACCGGTTCTCCTAGACAGGATGACCTACCTCTGTAAACCCTGATACCTCTGGGTAATCCAAACCATTTTCCCAAGGGCATAAGTCAGTTAGAGGTTAAACAGGTGCTGATGTGGTGTCGAGGTCCTGTTCACAAGGGTTCTCCTCCAATGTTGGTGTTAAAGGCGAATCCTCAGATAATGCAGTCAAGGGTTCTTGAAACGGCTCCACGTTCTTTGCTGAAATCCACTTGGGACCATTCTCTGTGGAGACACAAGCAAAACCTCTACCCCAGGTGACCAAAGGATAAGGCCCCAACACCTTACTGGATTCTGGATCCTTTACTAAAACAGGTTTTTTTTCCTTTTGTTGCAATTGTGAATTACAATTAAAATGTCGAACAGTCGGTGGGTTGGGGTCCATGAAGGAACAATTCAAAAGTTGAAAACAAAGGGTTTTCTGCAGTCTCTCAGAAGGGATGCCATCTTCATCTCCCCCCTTTTGTTGTGCTAAGAGAAGCTTGAGGGAGCCATGAGCCCGTTCAGTGATAGGTTGGCCTGTTGGGTGTCCTAGGGTGACTATGATACCTGTATCCCCACATCGTCTGTTCTGTGTTCTGTACCTTTAAGACTGGTTCTGAGAGTGAGCAGGGAAAGAAGAAGAGCGCAGTTTGTTTTGAAAAACAGTGTTCACTCCTCAGGATCTTTTCTTGTCCTTGGGACTGTGTGGTTTTTTTTTTCTTTTCGTCAGATGCACGGACGGCAGCCAGAGAGAGTTTTTTTCTTTCCCTTTTTGTTAGTCTAGCTAGCTGAGGCAAAGAAGCTTTCCTGGACTTTTTTCTTTTTTTTTTTTTCTTTTCTTGGGACTGTTTAAATCTGCTCTGGACTGAAAAAAAACAGAGGAGCACCAGGATCTTGCATCTGTGGCCCACCAGGCCTGCACTCAGCATTTTCCAGCACTGAAGAGACTGGGACTGATAAACAGACTCCTGGCACAGACTCTCAGTTTTGCCATCTCTCTTCGGAGTGGCGAGAGGTTTTATTGTTTCATATTATTATTATTAATTCTTTATGCTTGTGGGCATTTTGTTTGTTAAATAAATAGTTTTTTCCACTTTTCTCTGAGGAAGTTCTCTGCAGGGAGGGGCTGTTTGGACTTGCTTTCCAGAGGAACACCATTTGGAGGGTTCCTCCCAAATTTGCCCTAAACCAGGACATTGGGGAATCAGGAATACCTGTTTTGTGCGTAATTCCCCATAAGGCAAAAAAAGGCAGCAACTTGACAGGAAGTATAAGCTGGGCCATTGTCTGTCTTTACTTCAGATGGTATACCAAGAGCTGCAAAAGCAGCAGTGAAGTGTCTACAGACATCTTTAGTCGTTTCCCCTGAATGGGCTGATGCAAAAAGAGCACCAGAAAAGGTGTCGATAGAGGAGTGAATAAATTTTAAATGGCCAAATTCAGAAAAATGGGTAACGTCTGACTGCCAGACGTGAAGGCTTTGAAGCCCTCTGGGATTAACATCTCCTGCAACAGAGGAAAAAGACCATCTTTGGTAATCAGGACAAACAGCAATAGTTGCTGAAGCTTGGGCTTTAGTAATGCCAAAGTGTCGAATCAAGCCAGCAGCATTCTGGTGAAAAAAAGAATGGCTCCATTTAATCTGTTCTATCTATTAGGTAGAGCAGATTGTTGTACAGGCATTGTTAAAAGATCAGCCTGCCTGTTCCCTTCAGCCAAAAACCCAGGAAGGTCTGTATGTGATTGAATATGCATAACAAAGTAAGATGTTCTTTTTTCTAAGGAAAAAACAAGGAGCTGCAACCAATAAAAAAGTTGTGATTTTTCAACCTCTTTCAAAACTGCTGCTTCAGCTCTCATCACGATTCCTGTAACATAAGCTGAATCTGTTACCAGATTAAAAGGAACAGAAAATTTTTGAAAAGCTCTGACAACAGCAGCAAGTTGAACAGTTTGGGGGATCCCTCAACTGTGGATACATCTGATCTCCAGGCACTAGAATTGGGGTGTCTCCATACTACCACTGATTTATGAGAGCAACCAGAACCATCTGTGAATACTGTTAAGGCTTGAAATGGAACCTCACTCCTCTTTGGGTTTTCTATCAATTGAAATAAAAGTGTTAAAAGCTTATGTTTTGGAGGATGTATTGAGATTTGTCTGCTGAATTCAGCAAAGGCCATTTGAATAGCCTCAGATTCCTGAAATATCCAATTCAAAAAGGTGGCAAGAGGCAGGAAAATAATGGAAAATTCCACTCCTGCAAGAGAAGTGAGTCTCTGTTGGGCCTTAACAACCAGTTGGGCCATCTTTTCATGTTGGGTACTGATGGTTTTGATTGCTTGGTGTGGTAAAAAAAATCCATTCAAAGATAAGCAAAGGGTTTGCTGCCTTGGAGTCCCATTGAAATATCAAGGCATGAGGCTGTTTTGCTGGATGCAAAATTATTAAAAGGAAAGGCAGCTCAGGTGTCCAGCGTGCAGCTTGCTGGCTTACTAAGGCATCAGCTACGCATTGCAGCTCCTGCTGAGCTTGTAAATTGAGTCGTTTAGGTGATAAAAGGTCTGAGTCTCCCTTCAGCAGTTCAAACAAAGGACTTAGCTCTGCATTTGAGATTTCTAATAGGGAGCGCACCCAGTTAACTGCTCCCAAAAGTTTTTGTGCATCACGTAGGGTGTGAATGTTTGTCTGAATTTGCAGATTTTGGGGAGAAATTGAATGGACTCCAATGCGCCACCCCAAATACCTCCAGGGAGGGTGTTTTTGTACCTTTTCAGGAGCTATGCAAAGCCCTGCCTGATTTACAACTTTAGTGACAACGGCTAAGGCTTTCTCCATGACTTGCTGTTGTTCAGCTGCTACAAGAATATCATCCATATAATGGTACAAAAGAACATTGGGCATTTGTTGACAAACTGGATTGAGGACCTTAGCAACAAACCACTGGCAAATAGTAGGGATGTTTTTCATGCCCTGAGGCAAACATATCCAGTGATATTGCTGTAAGGGTGCCTGCATGTTTTTGCTTGGAACTGAAAAGGCAAATTTAGGAGCATCATCAGGATGCAAAGGAATGTCGAAAAAACAATCCTTTAAATCAATGACTGTTAAATGCCAATTTCGAGGGATCATGGTAGGAGAGGGGAGTCCAGGCTGTAAGGTTCCCATTTCCTCCATTACAGAATTAATTTTGCAGAGGTCTAGGAGCAAATGCCACTTGCCTGTTCGATTCTTAATGACAAACACAGGACAATTCCAAGGGCTGGTAGAAGGGACCATATGCCCTTTTTGGAGTTGTTGTTGAACCAACTCTGTTAATGTGCACAGTTTTTGAAATGATAGGGGCCAGCAGTTCACCCACACAGGGTCAGAGGTTTTCCAAGTCAATTTGGGGGTGTTGCGCATCCCAATGACCCCTATACAAAATTTGACTGCATAAAAATTCCCCACTGTGTCAACACATCCCTCCCCCACAAAACCAGGGGGGCAGACAGCACAAAAGGTTTGACTGTAGCAATCTGTTCCTCAGGTCCTGTAATTTGCACCAAGTGTTGGCTCTGCAGGCTTTGACTATTCCCACCCACGCCTGAAAGCATCTGAGGCACAGTGGTTAATGGCCAATCACCGGGCCATTGGCTTTTTGAGATAGGAGTCATGTGTGCACCAGTATCAATGAGTCCTGTTAAGATTACATCCTTGCTTTTCAGAGCCACTTTGCATTGGCATGTGGGACACTGAGATGTAATACGTTGTGTCCAAAAAATCTGAGGGACCCCTATGGAACGAAACCCGCCTCCCCTCTGTTCAGCTGTTGGGGGTGCAGATAGGGGTACTGCTGGGAAAGGTATGAGTTGGGCTATATTGCTCCCAGCCGGGACCACACAGGGCAGCTGGGGGGTCAATGCCATAATCTTTATCTCCCCAATCGAGTCACAGCCAATGACTCCTGGCAGGACAAAGAATCCTGTTATCGAGGTGGATGATCTACCTATGAGCAAGGCATGGTAACCGGGTTCCAAGGATCCATAGATTCCTGTAGGGAGACAAAAAAACTGAGCAATCAGACAACATTACTGTGTTATTGATTGATAGGTCCAGTCCTGTGCTGCCTGGGGTGGCTGCATGTAGGTCGGCAACGGTGGTCTGGTGGGTGGGGGTTGGGCCGGTTGGAAGCTGATGGTTGCTCCTGGTTGTGCTTCGCCTGTGGGATTTGTGTCTGCAGGGGTTGCCACCCCGGGTTCCGAGATGAGTTTCCCTGTTGTAAAGGCAGGCCATTCTGGTGAAACTTAGAGCAGTATTGATTAGCGAAATGAGGGCCTTTCCGACAATGAGGGCATATATCTGGAGTCTTAGGTTTTTGTGTTCGCGCTTTTTTGCAGTCCCTTTTTATGTCCCCGGGTTCCCTGCAGCCAAAACAAACCAACTGTTTTCTGGGGATTAATTTCAGGACAGCAAAAGTGTCAGCTATGCCTTGCCCCACGGCCTGATAGGTGATTGCCATGGTGTGTTGCAATGTCCCCAAGCAGTTACAGGCTTCTATCATTTGAAGCAATGTGGGCTCAGGTTCAGGGGGCAGGGATTTCAAGAGGAATTTACAGTCTTCATTTGAATTTTCTATAGCCAGCTTGAGAAGTACAACCTCCCTTGCTTGATCATTATCAATTTGTCTCTCCAGTGTTTGTTTTAATCTGTCCACAAACTGCATATAGGGCTCCTGGGGAACCTGTCTAATATTTATGAAGGACTGTTGTGGGGTTCTGGCATCAGGAACCTTAAGAAATGCCAGACAAGCTGCCTTCGTGATCCCCCCTAGGGCGTCTCTCAGTAAAGTGGCTTGCCCATTAGGATCAGTATGTACCCTCTCCCCTGCTAGGTGGTCAATGGTTAAGACAGCCAGGGCTTGGTTAGAGTGCCCTGCATATGTTGCAATTAAATTCTCCAGTGTTTTTTTCCATTGTGCCGTGAATATTGCATATTGCATATTGCATTGGTGTGAGCAAGAGATTTGCCAAAGACTGAACATCATGAGGAGTCATGGGGTGAGTAGTGAAAGTTGCTCGTAATAAATTACTGACGTAAGGGGACCCCAGACCATATTCTGCCTCAGTACGGTGCAGTTCCTTAGTTTCTGAGTGGCCTAAAGGCCACTCCCATTGTGGGTTTCCCCCCTTGGGCCAAGTTGCAGGGGAGCCACAAAGATTTCAGCCTCAGTATCAAAGTGTCTGTCCTTAAGGGCTTTCTTTTTAATCCATAATCAATTATTATGTGTATCTGAGGGGAATAAGTTTGGAGTTTTTTTGGGGCAGGGGTCGAAAGGGTCTGTCTCCCCTTCACTGCTACAGTCAGTGTCCACCGCATAAGCGATAAGTGTTCGGCAGCTCTGGGCTTGCTGGCAATATAATGGTGGGACTGGACGTGGTTACTGGGCTCTATCCCTGGCACTCGTTGGAGAGGGCATGCGGTTGGGGGATGGGGAGTGCAACCTGGACAGGTTTCGGTCCGGCACAGTGGTAGCGGCCGTCTCAGAGGTAGCTTCGCAGGCAGCCTCACTCCCTCCCTGCTTTTTAATTGAGTCCATGACCGCCCTCCAAGCGGGAAGCATTTGTAACTCTGGCTCATGGCCAGGAAGGGTGGCCAGTTTGTAGAGCTTAATGCCTACCTTGTCCCAGTAGTGGAGGGTAAAACTAGAAGAAGGGTTGGTATCTGGAAACATACGTGACATCCATTGTAGAAGTGACTTAAAGTCGTGCTTTAGGATGGGGGAGCCATGCTTGCTCAGAAGGGCGAGCATGGTTTCATAGACGTCTCTCTCCTTGGACATGTTCTGTCCCATAGTTCAGTTCCCCCGGCTCACCTGCCACATCACAGCAGGACAGGTGATTGTGGGCCCAGACGCAATTCTTTCACCGTCAAGATCAGTTCCAGGGGCTTGCCGGTTGCTGCCAGGTAGGCCGGTCCTTCTCCTCACACAGAGCAGCAATTATCGCCGATTGAGAGAGAGACAGGGACTACTGACTGGTGATCAGAATCCAAATTTACCATGAGCTACATATGCTTATATACCATTCTAGGAAGGCTAGTAATTTTTTACTATATTGATTAGGTTAAACATCACACAAACAAACATACATTTTGCAACATTTCTACTTGATCCAATCTTCTTGCAATCTTCAAAGTTCTGTTTGTTCTTGCCAAGGAATCTTGGTTATCAAACTGATTATGCTAACTAAATCCACAGTACCCTCTGTCTTATCTCCCATAACACCCCTTCGGAATAGTAATTTTCCAAGTTCTCTCTGCCAGAGTATCAACTATAAATTCTAATGCCTCCCCCCGGGGGCCTACTTTTGAAGTTATCAAAGGATCTAGATGGTATTTATCCCCCAGGAAATAGAGTCCCTGACATCTCTAATTATTGCGGGGTCTTGAGCTGCTTTACCGCCTAGCTTGCTCTCCCCCTGGCATATATGGAAGATCTGGTGGGTCTGAATCTCAGGCTGAAGCGTGGTCAATGGCGTGGAAGAAAGAGTGGACTTTGCACGTGGTTCTCACTAGGCTTTATTATGTCCTTGGAGCTGCCCACGAGCAAGAGCAAGCTCTGGCCCTTCATCCTCACATTAAGTACCCCAGGGGCGTACACCGAGCAGGGGGAACCCAGAACCAATCCAGGAGGGGGGTGTGACCCAGAACAGGGATACAATGAAGAAAGGTGGGGACCCAAGGACTCTTGCCAAATCACCTAGCACCTTCACTAGAATCTTCCTAGTTTTTGCAAGGTGATTGACGAGGTCCACTACCAGGGAAGGACCACAGGGGTTTGGGGATGGGAATGTAGGGACAAACCATTACAAACAAACAACAAAAACATACAGAATTATTGGAAATCCCAAAATGCACACTGCCACATCTAATCTGCTAATTCTTCTGAATGTACCTCTGAATACTTTCAGGTCCTTGTTCTGGCTAGGGCAATCTCTCTTACAGTGTCCCTCTTTTCCACAATAAAACCAGATATTTCTAGTTTGCTCCTGAGACCTTGATCATACAGGGGCCCTGTTTCCTCCCCTTTCCTTATCTCTATAATCCAAATATCTGGGAATAGTACTGGGGGGCCACAGATTCCTTGAGGGGTTACTTTCTTGCATGGTTGCTACCATAATTTTAGCTTTTGCCTTGGCTTTTTCTTCATCCCTCCACACCTAAAGTTTTTGGGCTTCTCTCAAAAATTCATTCAATCCCTTATCTTGCCATTCCTCAATGTTTTCCAACTTTTTCCTAATATTTGGCCAGGCATGGGTGACAAAGTTAACCCTTAATAGGGCTTGCCCCACCATACTGTCAGGGTCTATCCCAGAGTACTGTTTTTCCAGAACCTCTCTAGCCGTTCAGTTGGAATTTCTTCCTTTCTTTGCTGCCCATCAAAAGCTTTAACATTTTGCCCTTGGGGTGCTGCCTCTTCTATCCCTTTGATTATTAGATTACAATAATCATTCATATTTCCTCATCCTGCTGCATCATTGTGATTCCAATTAGGAGATGCTCTTGGCATTTTCTGGTCCCCTGGTCAGCCCTGTTGATTTTCTTTTTCCCAGATTCTTGTTCCAGCAGCCCTAATAATCTGCCTCTCCTCTTGGGAAAATATAAGGCCCATTATTGACTACATTTCTTCCCAAGTAAAAATGTTGGGGCCTAAAAATTGGTCTAATTGTTCAGCTAAACCTATGGGATCTTCTAATAACCCTTTTATTTCCTTTTTAAAATTTCTGACTTCTGAAATGGTCAAAGGAGCATTTACAAATCCTATCCCCCCTTGAGCCACTCCCATAGGCACTTCCCTTAAAGGAAATAAGCCACCTTCTTGATCTCTTTCCAAATCAGACCTGCCTTTCTGTCTCTCAGTCATCATGACCTTGGGAAAGACCTTTTACCCTTCCTGTGGGGTAGTGGCAGAGAAAGACTTATTGAGCAGCCCTTGAGTTTTTACTGAATTTCCCCTAGTGTTTTGGTATGGTCTCAGGTTTGGTTTTCTCACCCGAGATTCCGGCTGTTAAGAGTCCTTGGCCCTCTAAAAGCCCTGAGCCGCGTCGCGTGAAAAAGCAGAGTCTCCAAGGCCTTGTTTTCAGGTTTCTCGTGTTGTTTATTATTTGATATCTCAAAGTTTTCTCTGCACCCAGCCGAGGTCCGGACAGTGGCTGGGACACGAGGCGACTGCCCCTCGGTGAGGCGGTGCTCTACTCTTATACAGATAACTACGTGTCCATTATTTACTAATTTGTGCCAATGCCTAGTGCCTATACTAGAAAGGTCACTTGTACCTTAACCCAATCCCCTGAAACTACTTTGTGTCATCACTACCTCAGAAGATGGAGGACGAGGAAGAAGGAGAAGAACTTAGGGCAACACCCTAAATCCTCCATCTTGTCCCCCATTTACCTCTATACTAAGAATCCTAAAACTACAAAATTTTTCACCCCGTGCTGTGCTAAGCTACTATTTTCACACCCTTGAGGTTTGCAATTCTTCTCCTAGTGCTGGAAGCTTTTCTCATGGACTAAAATCAAACTCGGTGTCTTTCCTGGCTGTGTGCCAAGGTCTCCAACCCCCCTGGACTGGCTTCACACCCCCCTGTCCAGGGCTCAAATTCTCTTCTTCAGGTCCCAGGTCACCCAAAGGGATGCCCTGGACTCCGACAGTATGGTCCCCTAGCAGTGGGAGGGGGAGCCAGCGAAGCAGCAGGGGCCACTGGAGCAGCGGGAGGGTATGGAGGGGATAATGCCTCAAGCGGTTCCCACCTCTTTTCCTTCTTTTCTTCTGCTCGCTCTGTTTCTGAGGCTTCTGATACCTTAAAAATGTTTACCCCCTAGGGCCAAATTTCTCCTGTCCAGCAGGAGGCATATTCACTTTCCTCAGGATCAAGAGGTTCTTTTGCATTTACGAATATGTTTAAAGCTCTACAAATCCAACCCTCAGAAGACCTGTACCTAGGCCAATAGATAGGATCAGATCTTATTTCCTTTTTCATCCACTCTATCATGCAATACCAAATCATTTTGACTTTATCTTTTCCTTTTGTACATGGATTACTATCCCAGTTAGCTAACTTAATTCCTAGAGGACTGTCCTGGGGTATATCCGCTGGCACCTTTTTGCTCCCCTTCTTCCTCAGACCTGACTTACTTGATCCTTGTCCCATCTTCCTTCGACCTGACCCGCCCATCCCTGATCTCTATTCCTTTGGTCTAGTTCACTCCTCTAGCAGCTTGGACACCACCCACTCCCCACAGTTGTGTTCCACACTAAGTACAAAAAATCTTTCCTCTCCAGCAACACAATCCACCTCCCTCTAGACAACAAGGCCGAACTCCAGACCAACAATAGATATAACCTACACTCATTCACTCACAGTTGCTCTGCCCCCCTCTGGCTGCTCCCATCGCTGGGCCACAGAACATAGACAGAGCCCTGCACCTGCCCTGAACTTGCCCCATGTCCACAACACGTCTCACTTTCTCCCACTCACTGGACCATAATAACAGAATGACAACACAACAATAAGGTACCTTTATTTTCAAATCACTTGTTAACCTTCACCTACAGGTATTACTTATCAAATAAAAAATGCTCTAATTTGGGGCATATGATAAAAATCTCAAATGTTATTGGCCACTCCCAGATGCTCTTGGATATAGGATCCTTAAGATATTTTCCTAACCTTCAAATCCACACTTCCTGTCTGTAGGAATTTTCCTAGCCTTCATGGACCCCAACCCTCAATCTGGCAACCTTTTCGAAACTGGAGACCCTTACTCCTGTCTCCTATTTCCTAGTGGACTGCCTAAGAAATTTCTCCCTCTCCTGTCTCTATATTAGGGCTCCAACTCCTCCCTGGGACCCAGTCTTAGATACCCCAGGAAATCACTCAGTCTTTGCCTTTCGCTTTGTCTCTTCGCCGGCTAGTCTTCTCACAGAGTTATGCATCCGTGGCTAAAAAGACTCCGCACTCACTTGGCAGATCTGGACTGTCCAGTCCGTGTCTCACACACACACCAGTAAATCCCCCTACACCGCCCACAGCACAGTACTTCCAGTCACTTTTCCTGTCTGGGTCTTCATGCACAAGAATTGTGGGTCAGTTACCACGGTTTCTTGGGCAGCCTTTATCCTTCCCCCTTTCTTTTGCTTTATGAGTGCCTTCTTGTCCACGAGGTGTCAGCCTGCAATTGACTATGATGCCAGAAGAAGCTCGAAATCTCCTAGGGCCACGGTGACGAGGCGTCCATCCAGGATGAGTCCCTAATTGTGAGAAACAAAGTCCACTCCTCAGTTAAAATATAAAGAAAATTTAATAAGGGACAATAGGAGACAAAGTCAATAAGGCAAAAGGAACAGCACTGGGTGCTTAGCCGCAGCCAGAGGCACACCAGTCTACACAGCAACATCCCTTATATACCCAGGGTATTGTATCAGCCTAATACATATTCATAAACGGGCATACATATTCCAACATTTTAACATAGTTCCTCCTCCATCCCACCTTTTTGGAGCATGTGCAGTTGTCCTAGTAGAGGTCATTTGTTACTTTTTGATACTTTCAACAGGTTTTGATTCCTTCATTGGTTAAATGTTAACATTACAACAACTCTTCACTGACATTGGTATCACAACACAACATTCACATTAAAAGAACTCTAAACTTTAGCAAAACTTCTCTTTCAAAAGTCAACATTATAAAACACACAGTATTCACTTTAACAATTGTGAAAGCCAACACTGTCATATATTTATCACACGAGTTTTCCCCTGAGGCACCCGAGTAGATGGTGAGGGTCCTTTCCAGTGAGGTAGGGTGTTAATAAGGTCCCAGTCCAACCACTGCTCTTACGAGTAGAGACTCACTCACTGTAGAAGACAGCAGGAGATGAAACCCCGCAGTGGTGGCTAATTCTTCCCACAGTAACCACAGCCTGTCTCCCCTCCGATGCTGGATGCTGAGAGCGAGAGAGCTAGGAGCCAAACCCAGCCCCTCACCCCCCAGCCAAAATCTCCCGGTATCTCTGAGCTTCCCAAGAGAATGCCCCTCGGATACAGGAGTAGCCAGCTGCACCCTTCCCCCTCCTCCTCCTCCACCCAGCCACATCTTTTATTTCTCCTAAGTACCAGTCATTATTGTCTCTTAGCAGCAGATGGGACAAAATTCCATGAGAAAAAGAAGAAAAAAAAAGAAAAATCCTAACCTCTAACACAGTCCCATCCAACCTGGCTTTAAACACTTCATGTAGAGTGGCCCCATCCCACATTCCAGCCACTCAAGAGGTGTGGGAAGAGAGGTTGCCATTGAAGACTGAGGCAAAAAAGTTGTTAAGTAACTCAGCCTTGTCCTCATCCCTTGTTACCAGGTTACTAGCTTTGTTTTTTGAGGGGGCAACACCTCCTTGGACCTTCCTTTTCTGTCTAAAACAAGAGCATCTTGTTGCACGGGGGTACAAATTCGAGGGCTGAAAGCATCACTGCCCTGAAACCATGGTAAAAACAGTTGTAAATCATCATTGGTGATTCCTACAATGGTACGAACCCATTGCAGGTCTTCAAAAAGCTTCTGAGCATCATGCAAGGTGGAGATGCGGTCATGCAGGGTGATTTTCTGAGGTCGAATCTGTGCATCTGTGATCAGCCAGCCTAGATATTTCCAAGGAGCTGATCGCTGTATTTTCTCTGGAGCTACCGTCAGTCCATGATGCCTTAACTGTGCAATCACCCAGTCTAATTTTGTTTCTGCCAACGGTTGCTTGGTGGCAATAAGAATGTCGTCCATGTAATGATAAATCATTGCATCAGAGAAGTGTTGGCGGATTGGTTGCAACACCCAGTCAACGAACAGCTGACACATGGTGGGTGAGTTGCGCATGCCCTGGGGAAGAACAGTCCATTCATATCTTTTTGTTGGGGCTGCTCTGGTGACAGATGGCACAGTGAAACCAAATCGTTGAGTGTCTTGAGGATGGAGTGGAATGGTGAAGAAACAGTCTTTCAGATCCACGCTGCAACTGTACCTGTCTGATTGTGCGATCGTTTAAGTC
>JANPWX010014193.1:0-26692 GCA_024734555.1 Trochalopteron elliotii
TCTGCTCTGGACTGAAAAACCCAGAGGAGCACCGGGATCTTGCACCCATGGCCCACTGGGCCGGGACTCGGCATCTTCCAGCACTGAAGGGACTGATAAACAGACTGAGGGAGCGAAGTTAACTCCTGGCACGGACTCTCAGTTTTGCCATCTCTCTTCGGAGCAGTGAGAGGTTTTATTGTTTCATATTATTATTATTGTTATTGTTATTATTATTATTATTCATTCTTTATGCTTGTGGGCATTTTGTTTGTTAAATAAATAGGGGTTTTTTCCACTCTTCTTTGAGGGAATTCTTTCCCCGGACCTGCTGGGGGAAGGGGCTGTTTGGATTTGCTTTTCAGAGGAACCCCATTCGGAGATTTCCTCCCAAATTTGCCCTAAACCAGGACACTTGGCTTTCTGATGTCATTTCTTGCAGCTTTGTTAGCCTGGCTTCATCACGTTCTGCTCTGAACGATAACGTGATGGGAGATGATCAAAGTGAGAATGCAAAAGGCTCAGGACATTTAAAAGATGTTCTATTCTGGAAATTATTCTAAAACTATAAACAGATTACATTAAAAATCTGTTTTACCCAACATGGTTGCTCATCATCCCTTTTTAGAAGGAGCTATTGAGAAGTTTGGGTAAACAGCCTTGAAGTCTTTATGATGGCAGGCTGGAAATTTCTCTGGAATTTTAGGCAACCCGAGCCTCTCTGAAATGGAATGTGACCCATTTCCGCTGCTAGGTGCCTTGTTTTGATCTTTATACTTAAAAGTGGCAAAGCATATGGATCAGATCACCCACTCCTGCTAATGGACACAGTTCCCTGGACTTGGGTGTCCAATTATGCCAGTTAAAGATCTGTCTGTTGCTGGGCTTTATTTCCTTATTTTTCTTGTCTTCCTGATCTCTGACTCTTTATCAAAGGAATGCCGTCTATAATATGGTAATAAAATGAAATTCTGAGCTCTCTTTCTAACAATATACCCCAAAGAATTGTCAGGAGGCTCACCTTTATGGGAAGAGCAGCTGATGAGCAATTCCAGCCTCACAATCGTCTTTTCCTGGCACAGGGAGAAAGTTTGGTACCTGTTCCTGGCCTTGTGGTGGGATATTAACCATTTCTGCATTTCCAAGGAGCAATTGCTCTGTGGCCTGAGTGGGTAAATAAACTCATTGGCAAGTCAACAAAACAACAGGAGGCCACTTCCTCTGATTTTAGCTGCATTGTAGTGCTTGGAAAAGTGAGAAAATTGTGAGGTTTTTAAGGGCTCCATCATCTGGTGCTCTCAATCAGTGCGAGGATGTGGCTGAAGCAGGAGGCAGAAATCCCCAGGCACTGAGACACCTGGGGTGTGGAATGGGAGGATTTTGATCTCTGGGCAGGATTTGAATTTCTGGTTTGATTTATGGGCTGAATATAAATGTGTATTTTAAGGAGTCATTAGAGTTTGTGGTTTGAAATATGCAGGTTTGTGTAGCAAAGGATGCCCGGGCTCCTTGTACAGCCCCACTCACTTTTTTATAATAGAAAAAAATGGCAGAGAATTGTGTGTAGGAAGAAAACCCTTCACCTCAGGCTCTTTATACCAAATAAGTGATGGGATGGTCAGGAATGGCATGATCCATGAGAAAATAGGGAAGGAAAATAGATAGGGAATACCTGTGCTGTGCTTCATTGTGAAACATCTATTCCAGGTGTATTTTTATCTAAATCAGTTTTGGTGGTGTTGATAGGGAAGTGCTTCAGAAGTGCTGGGCCTTGTGGGTGCAAATAAAGAAAGGCACAGCAGGAAGGAGCTCGGCTGGCTGGGACATCCTAAGTGTTGGGAGAGACACATCAGGACAATCCCTTGATCTCCACAGCAAGAGATTTTGGCACCTGCCAGGCTCCCCTGTCCCCATCCTGCTCCTCTCCTTGGGTGGCAGCAGCACTTGCAGCTGGTGACACTCATTTGGTGCCCTTTGGCTCTGCCTTCGCTCCAGCTCTTGTCATTTGGGTAAATGCTGCTCTTGTTTACAGTAACGGGAATCTGGAGCAGCCCCTCTGCCATTTCTCCTGCACAAATATTGCACTCGGGGTAACTCCCATCTCCTGCTCGGTGCAGATGGAGCCTGGGAGGCTCCTTCCCAACATCCCCACATCCTCCTCCTCCTGGTCTGCGAGCCCCAGGGGACTGCACCAGCCACACAATGAATCTGTGAGAATGGGGGAGCTGCCCTTAGTCTTTTTTTCCCCCTCTCATCCCAGCACTTCCCTTCCCAGCCCCAAACCCAGCCATGGCTCAGGACCCCTGGATGCAGCCCCCAGCTTCTTCCCTGCACCTTGTGGCTGTGGATTCAGCCCGGAGAAAAGCCTGCCTGGCCATGACAAACTGTGCACTGGCTCCGTGATGTGTGTAAGCTCGAATTTTCCACTAATTCACTTATATATCCTAGATGGAAAACACAGCCCCGGGGCTGCTATAAACCATGGAGCTGCTGGAGCCACAAAGGGCTGTCCTGCCAGCTGGGAATTGCTGGAGCATGCAGAGCGTCGGGGGCCGGGGCAGGGCTCAAATCCAGTGGATGCACTTGTCAGAGGGGCCGTGGTGTGGGAGCAGGTCCAGCCTTTCCCTGGGGTGCTTCCAGCCCTGGCTCAGCCCAGTCAGTGCAGAGACAGGCAGGAGCCAGAGCTGTGTGCCGGCCACCAGGCCAGCTCTGGTCAGTGCCCACTGCCTAAAACCAGCCCCTGGGTTGGGCTGTTTGGTGGCAAACATCCTGGCTTGCTGTGCTTTGCTCTCCTGCAGCCTCCGTGCACCCCAGGGCTTTGTGCCGTGGTGCAATCCCCCAGCATTAATTTTCTGTATAAGCCACCCATAGATAATTTAAGAGCGTTTTCTTTTAAGCACAGCAAGAATGGCACATCAGCTGATTCCCCAAATGATTGCTTATCTTGTGACAGAGAGCTGTTGACCTGCTCCTTTAATGCTACAAGTCTGCATCTAACTGCTCTCAATCAACCCTACTTCCTTCTTTTTAACGAAATTGTCCCTTTAGCCTTTTTCCTGGGCTGGCTTTTCAACACTAACATTAGAAACAGGCTGCTCAGTTCTTCCCTCTGCTAACATCTTGCCCAGAGCTAACTTGCAGCTTCACTCTGTCAGCTGTAAGATGTAGATATACTGTTGTCTTAATTACTCATATTTCTCCTGCTGCTCATAATTCTGCTTGTTCCACCAAAGAGCTCTTCAGAGAGCTTTACCACTTCCCTCTCCCTTTCTTTGGGGGTTTAAAGGTTGTCAGATATATATAAACGATCCTTGTTGCAGAGCTTTGGTGGTGACTGTCCTTTGTGGAGAAGATTTAGGGGGATGGGAGGACTAAATACAGATGCTTTTAGGCTCCATCTCTGAGGAAGGAGAGAACACACATTGTGCTACCTTGCATAACATAGCACCAGGGAGGGTGTTTGGCAAATCCCTTCTCTAATGAACAGCGAGGCAGCTGTTTCTTCTGCAGCTTAAAGTGCAGATGCTGATTGTCAGGAGAAGGGTTTTCTTTATCCACCACTGATTATCTGTGCCTATATCTGGCTGACTGCTATTCCTCTAAAAATGCTGTTGAAAAGGGACTGGACACTTAAAAAAAAAACACTGCTGTGCCATAGGGAAGCTGTAGTCCTTTGTGGTTTCAGCTCTCTCTTTTATGATTATATAATACTGTTTATGTTATCTCCATTAATTAATCTGTCTGCCCCAGCAAGTATTGCATTTTGGGTGATGTAGAGCAGACTGACAATGTGACATCCATGGTTTTTTGGCACAGGTTGGAACAAGTTTTGTCACCTCTGTGAGCTCTCTAGCAAGGTAAACCTTTGGCCAAATTCCTTCTCTTATGGCTACTTTGGATCCACTCTCCATTTTGGCAGCCCTCAGCTTCAAGGTAGTTCAGTGGCAGAATAGATTTTAGTATTCAGCTGGTTATCTCAGTTCAGCTGGCTGACAGGTTCAGGATGCAGTACTGTGAGTTTATTGCTAATTGAATAAATTAGGAGCCTGTCAAACTGCTGTGGTTGAGCCTGTTTCCCTCATAGAGCTTGTGCTGGTGGAGTGGCTGGAGGTGGGACTGTGCTTTCCATGAGTGGGGCTTAATCCCCTCACTCCAGGTTTTGTTGTGGTTCTTTTATATATTATTTTATATATTTATAGAATTTTTTCAAATAATTACCTGGTGAAAATGCTGTGCAAGAAATATTTGAACAACAGAGTGGTGAGAGGTGGTGACATCAAAGATAACACACAGGTTTCATCTGATCTAATAGCAGTAACAGGCAAATAAACACCAGGCTGCAGTAAGTCATGACCAAACTCTTCCAGTGGCACAGACGAGACTAAAGAATCTGTTAGAGGAAGCAAATGGAAACAGATGAGAGAAACTGGTGAGAGAAATTAGAAATAAAGAGTAATTTGGTTCTGCGTAGAGGAATAGCACAGGGAAAATAAATCTTCAAGTCAGTGCTTTGCTCTTGAAGAGCTGAAAGGGATCAGAGGAGCTGTCTCGGGCAAGTCAAGTTCCAGGCAAGGTCACAGGAGTGAGGACACGAGGGAAATCCTGGCAGTTGTCTCAGTGCAGACCATTGCCTGTAGGAAACTCGGAGTCAGGGAACACCATGTGGATAACACACGGTGCAACCCCAGCCCTAGACTGGACAAGAGGACTGGTGAGGAGGGCCCTATTAAAAGTCCAGGTTCCCTGGGGTTTGCCACAGGAATGTGCTTGGTGCAGAGAAAACAGAGCCACAGGCTGTGATGCTCAGCATGGGCATCACCCTCTCCATGTGCAGGGTGAGCTCTGCCTGGGGCCAGACTGCCCCAGCATCTCCCTGCCTGAGCAGAGCAGGGCACCAGGGCTCCTCCAGAAGGACTCTGGAGCCACCACTGTGCCTGGCACTGCTCTGAGGGCTGCTGGAGGCTGCAGAGTGCATGTGGTGAGCTGGTATTTGGCTCTATTTACTCAAGGTTTCCTCTTGGAATCCCAGAACTGCCTCCTGGAGCAGCTCTGAGGGCACAGGGCTGGGTAAGCTGATGGCCAGGCAGCTGCTTTGGCACCCTGGCCACTCTGGCACTGGACAGTCCCTCCCTTGCAGAGGTGTTGGGCAAAGGCACTGACCTGGTGCCTCAGCTCTCCAAATATAGGGATGTTTCCCCATTAACTCCTCTCTGCAAACCCAAGGGCTGTTAAAAGAAGATGGTCTCGTGACTGTGTGGTATTTGGATGCCATGGCAATGTAATTAGCTGCAGAGCAATCTTACTAAAAATGTCCTTGGTGGAGGAGAGGACGGGGTGGGAGAGGATGGATGTTTAAAGGGGAGGAAGTTTCCAGACCTGTGGCTTCACCACAGCTTGGCTGCTTAAGCCAAGTCCTTCAGCAAAAATGTGAATCCAGAGGTTCAGAGCATAATGTTTACTACAGTGTCCATGTGGGAGAGAAAGCAGCACAAACTCTTGGAGGTGTTAAGGGATTATATAACAGCTTCCCACCCCCAAGCCTTTCCAAGCCTTTGGAAAATTTTATAAAATATCTTAGGCTAAAAACCTTTTTGAGCTGCTGAATAACTTGAATCAAACTTCAGAAAAGTATTCCCATTACTTTTCCCTTGTTCTCCTTTTTTCTCTTCAATGTTATCTATGGATCCAGGAACTCCCAGGCTGCTTAATCCAAAGGAGGCAGACATGGGGTTCTGCATGGAACTCGGAAAGCCTCGGTGCAGGAAAGCTGTGCTGCTGATTACTTTATCTCTGTTACTCTGCCAAACCCTCAGAATTTGGCAACCTGGGCCTTTTTATATCCGCTAAGCCTTTTTTCCTCCCTCCCTCCCTCCCTCATGACCTCTGTGGCTGCATTTGTCAAAAGTTCCCCGTATTAGATATGAGGCTGTGTATCAGCATCCACAGGGCAGATGCTCCCAAGCTGCTGAAGTATTGAAGAATTCCAGAATACTGGAATTGTGTGAAGCATTTGGAGTTCAACTTTAACTCTGGTGAGCTGGAAGTTACTGTAGAGTCATTTCACCAAGTTCTGTTCTCAGCTGTGTTCTCTAGAGAGGAAGAAATCAGTTTCCATTGTTTATGGTTAATCCTACTGCACATTTATATAAACAATTATAGATTTTAATTTTAGGTTAAATGAAGACTAACCATAAGAATAAAAGTAAGGTTTCATAGGGATATTTTTTAAAACTTAAGTGAGATAGTGAAGTGATCCAGTGGAGGGTGAGCTAGGATTTGGTGGTATTTTTTGTGGATTTCTGTATTCAGACATTGTTCTTTATTTGAATTTTCCTGCATGTTAGGACAAGGCACAGGCAGACATGTTTTCCATCCTGATGAACGAAACAGAGCTCAAGGAGTTGAGCTCAAATTGGCTTCCCCTGCAAAAAAAAATTCTGTCACCCGAATCATAATTTTAAAGCATGAAAACTCTTCATCAGGACAGCAGCATTTTAACTCCTTACATTTTGCAGAGCTAAAAAAAAATCCCCATTCACTGAAGTTGTTCAGAGTTTGCTCTGGGTTGTAAAAGTCTGTAAGGTCACCTTGATGGCTGCATGTCAGTGTGGTCCTGACAGGCTGTTCTTGAGGAGACAACCATTGCTGTGATTTAATCCAAATCTGTTTAATCTCATATAATCCACATAACTCAAATATGCTCGCCCAGGATTCAGTTTCAGAGCTGTACTGAAGGGAGGGAAATCTTTTGTTGTCACAAGCCCTGCTGACATCAGTGGGGTTTCTTATTGATGCGGGACTTAGCACTGGCACATGCTATTACAGCAAAATTTGGGGTTTAGCATATTTGCAATTTACTGTATTTTTAGGAAGCTGTTGCTTGGAGGTGAGTGAGTAAATGAACTCTGGGCCATGTCCAGCAAAATCTTGGACTGAAGAGTTGTGCCAAGTGCCAGGGAAAATCATACAATAATCTGAAATAATTTGTGGTGTGATTAAAAAAAAATGTCAATGTTTGGTTTATATTATTGTCTTAGAAATTTCATTTGCTACGAATGAAAAAAGATCCTGTGCTTCCCTCAAGGCATTCTGTGTTGAGTCAGAAATGTTTCAACAACAAAAAACCATAGGATTTGTCAGCATAAATAACACCCAGATGTTATTGCAGTGTTACTGGTTATGATTTTCATCTCCAAGTTCCCAAAATCTACTCAGCCCCTGTTACTGGGATGTGGAATCATTAATTGTCTGTGTAATCAGACTCCTTCCCCCCATGGTGTTTACTAGGAATTTACATCTCCACAGCTCTGTGGCCTTGGAGCCCTGCATCCCCAAACCTGCATCCAAAACCTGCATCCCAAAACCTTTTCAGAGCCAGGGAAGCTGTAAACAGCTGAGCAATCCTGGTGAACAGAGCCCACACAACTGTGCAAAGTAATCCCTAAAAAAATGATGGAAAGGGCAAAAAGAAAACATCACGCTTTCCAAACCACTGAGACCTCAGCCAGGCTTCAAGCTAAATACTGGAATAAATAAATAGTGCATGATCTGAGAGGCTGAATCCATACCCATAACCACAGTTTGTTGCTCATCTAGTGAAACAATAAATACAAGGTGAACTTTTTTCAGCTTGCAAACTGTGTCACCTCTGGTGCATTTCTGATGTGACTGTTTTTTTTCTCTCTGTGGCCATTTTGCAATTTTCTCTGGGTTTGTTTTGATTGTAAATAGGCACACACATTAGCTAAAGCCAGATAATTTTCTCCTGGCCAGCTTTGCCAGTAAATCACTGATCTATGTAATTGGGTTTGTATAAAATTATGCACTGCAAACTTGGGAATAAGTAAAACAGACGCAAAAAGTTGATTTTTGTAAATAGTACCATTTTTCTACATTCAAAACTTCTGTTTGCCTCCATTTTTCTATTCCCTATCATGATCATTCTTTAAATGTTGAATAAAAATCCAGCTACAGGATAAATTCAAGCAGAACTGGTAATTTCTGGTTTGGCTTGTAGGTGGAGTTGAATACAGTGGTTAACTACAAGCAATATGTTCTGAAGATGATGGTGTTCAGACAAATACCCAATTTGATTCTGAGAAGCATGAGAAGAACAGGTGAGAACCCTTGAGACTGATGCAGAAATAATCAGTATTTTGATGGTCAGGAAAAATATTGCTCCAGCAGCACAATAGATCTTCTATTAAAAACTGAAAATACTAATTACAATCTGCCTAAAAACTTATTATAAATGAAGTGGAGATAGAGACATGTTTATATTATAGGGAGGCTTATTTGCAGATAAGCAGGAAACCAGTCACACATCTTCACAAACATAATTTTAGCTGTTTTAATTAGCAGGTTTGCTTTGATTTAATTTAATTCAGCGATTGCTTCTATCTTTACTGACACACATGCAAATAAAATGGGCTGACTTGACTCCTGACACCCTGTTTCCTTTTTTGTTTCTGGATTTGTTGTTGTTGATTCCGGCAGTGTTTATGGTGGAATGATGGGGTCAGCACTTCCAGCACAGCCGCAGATGGAGGGTGGGGATGACAACTCTGCATCTGAGGGGGCTTTTTTCCCCCCAGCACTGCTGATTCCCGAGGTGCTGGATGTCAAAGGCCAGCAGGAGTCCCAATAACTTCCATCTTCCAATTCTATTTAGGGTCGGAATGACAAAAAATGTATTTTTGTTTTTGTGTAGTTCTGGTAAAAGTGAAGCAACCTCTTATTTGCTATAGAGTCAGACCCTGGAAAGAAGCCCCATGTGTGCATCAGCTTTGTGTGGAAAAACAAGCTTTAAAGCTGTCAGAATTCATATATTTAATGTTTGGTGATTTGGTGGGTTTATTTAACAGTGAAAGTTGTTATTGACAGAATAAGAACACGTAGTCCAGGATAAAATCACAACATTAATACACTGACAAAACCCCAATCTGTGTTGACTTTGTTGAACTTTTTGTTGGTCTGAGGGCTCGGATAGTATTTTTTCTTGTTTATGTCAGAAAAAACAATTGTTAATAAGCCAGGTGTTGTTCTCCCTTCCCTCTGCACCCCTCCCTCTGCAGTCTCACAGCTCTATGATAGGTAATTAAAACAATCACTGAAATGTTTCAAAGCTACTGCAGACTTTACTTGACTTTTAAAATTCCTATTTGAAGAAGAATGTTAAAATTAATTTGCATCTGGCTCAGCAAAGTTCTCTTTACTTGAGCAATGGACTTTACAACATTGCCAACAAAAATAATGCAATTAATATTATATTTGCCTTTATCTAGGGTTATTCTGTTAACTGTTTTATACTGGAAATTAATTTCAATATCATACAGATGCCCACAAGTCTTGAATGCAGCAGTTTTAGCATGCAGCCACAGCTCTCCTAGTTCACAATTGTGGTAAAAATAAGAATTCAAAAGGAATAAACTTGCCAGAACAATTAAATGATTCTGCCCCCAGATAATGGAAGGACGAAGTTTATATTCTTGGACTGTAAAATACGTAAGAGGGAAAAGTGTTATTAAAGAAGTATTGTGTGGTTATTATGAAAAGAATGGTAATTTCACAAGTTTGTCTTTCTGCTGAGGAAAAATACTTTGGAGACGTTGGGATAGGAGCATTTTTGATGTGGAAATGCTCCTGTTTTTCTTCCCCATCTCTATATTTTGTATTTCAGTTCCCTGCTTCTGTAGGGCTTTGGAAGCCTTGTAATTCATCCTTTATGGAATTCTTGGTCTATGGGACAGGATTTTATTATTAAAATAAGCTTTCTTGTAATGTAATCTTTTTGATCCTTGAAGCACCTTTAATCTTTACAAATGAGTGTTTTATGTCCCTGTAAAGGGGATCCTTCTCCCCTCCTTTCCTGACTTGTCCCTCTTTGGGATTGGCACTTTCCTGGCATGGGCAGGAGTGGTGGCAACCACTGCAAGCAGAAGAGACAAGTTGAGGAATTTTCAGGATGAATGGAATTGGCTCAGGCTTCAAAATTACTGATTAAAAAAGGGAAAAAGCCACGCAGGATGAAAGGTTTTGTGTCTCCCTCATTGGTGTGTGGGGAATCCTTGCCTGGCATGGAAGTCAATATGTGAATAAAGCAAATGTTTTTACATGTTTACTTATGGAAATATGAGAGATACCAGGGAACAGGGTGCAAACCAAAAATATCAATACTGACAAATTCAAATAGGGACTTTTCCCCATTAAATTTCATATATACGACTATGTGCAAACATTTCCCATTTGCAAAAGACAGCATAGCCTCATCCTGTTTTTGTTCCTTTGTGGACATTTTTAACTCCTTCATGAATATTTCTAAATCCTTTTCTTCTAACCACACACAGGTATGGCAAAAAAATTTACAAATGTGGATAAAAATGCAACTTAAATCCTCATCTGTCATTGCATCAAGGCAAGTCAATCTGACAGTGTTTTTTTGCCAGGTGGAACAAAGAGCAATAAATTAGTTCTGAACATTTATGATCTTGCATTATAGACTCCAGCAGACTGTGTTCAAAATCAGTTGTCAGACTCATGGGGATTAATAACTCTGGTTCCGTAACCTTTTCCGTATCTGCAGCCTGGCTGAGGGCATGTTTCAAGATCTGCTGCCATATTTCATTATTGCAACTTCCATTTGAAAGACCTTTCTGATGCTTAAAAAAAAGAAACAGATTAGTTTTTAGTAGGGCTAGATGAATAACTCAGAATTAATAATTTACTCAGTGAATTTTGCCTCTTATTCTGTAGGAAGAATGAAGAAAAAATAGTTGTCAGAATTTTTCTAGTGACTCATTGAGTTTTTTTATTAATCGAAAGTAGAAATCAGAATTCAGGCTGTGTTATGTATTTGTGATTGATCAGCCAGATGGTATGGGTTTAAATCCCCAATTAATTGAGGACAAATACTAGAATAAATTTCAAATATTTGAGGAGACAGTATTTAAAAATCTTTTTCCACCTGCACACAAGTTTAAAATCAGGTTTGGAAAGAACTCTTGAAAGTAAATATCCAAGTGCATGAAAATTGCTGGAAAGGAAACGTAAATAAGGCAGGAATGTGGCCAAGCCAAGTTTTTTACAAAACACAAATAAGTTTGAGGCTTTCACAAAGTTTCCCTTCTTAGCTCCAGTACCTGTTTTGGGAGAAGAGTAATAAATATTTGGATAAATATGGGAGCAAGGCAAATGAGAGGTTTATTGAATTTCCCTGCCTCCCCAGCCACTGTGCTGTGTTTTATGGGAGTGAAATGTTTGATGTAAGTGAAACCATGTGAAGGATTGGTATCTTATGGCTGTCTCTGCCTCCCAGCTGGAATGTTTGCATCCCACCCGTGTCAGGCTAAGAGGCATCTGTGTCTTCTCCTGCATTTTCGTGCACTTGACTTTGCCTTCTTCCTAAATAGAGATAAAACAGTTAAATATTTCCCAACAAAATCCCCACATGTGATCTCCAGGGCCGTGCATACCATCAAACTGTCATTTCCTTCGATTAACCTCCACCTGACCTCCCTCCCTGAGGCGCTTCCCCATCCCCTTGTTCCTCCACTTAAGCCTGGTGCTCTCTCAGGTGAGTGCCTCTGTCACTCAGGAGCTGGACACGTTCCTGGAGAGCCCAGTGGAGATATTGGGATGGAAAACTGGGCAGAATTTGCCCCAGATTACACAACCCAGAGCTGGATGTGTCCGGAAGTGCAAAGGAAACAGAGCCCAGATAAGAGCAGGTGAAGAAACTTGAATTTTAAGAGTGTCTATTAAGTGTTTTATGAATATTGTGAAATATTTAAGATCATAAAAGGTTCATGACTGAGATCCACAGGACTTTTCTGTTGTACCTCCTTCATGTTCTCAGGAAGGGCCAATTTGTGGAGAATAAAATCACGACCAGGAGAGGATCAGAGTTTATGAGTCACCTCCTTACAACGACAGAGTTTGAAAATTGCCAGGGTCATCTATTTTATCATTTTGAAATCCAACAGGTCTATTTTTAATCTCAATTTTTATCTACAGGTAGCAAGAAAATTAAAATTAGGAAGGTCAGAAGAAATGAAACATTTCAAAATTATTCCTCCCTACAAAAATTTCAGTTACTTCAAACTGATCTTTTTATGCCTGGTGGTTTGCAAGAAATGCTGATGTTTGTGTCAGCTTGGGACAATTTTATTTTATTTTTTTTGTCCTGAAATTCCTTTAGAGAGAACAATACGGAACTGAGATGTTATGAATCCACTCAGATCACGCTTTGGGCTGACAGCAGAGAACAGCAAAGCCTACACTGAATCCATAACTTCTGCTTATGGAATAAAATATATTTTAGGATGATAACAGAGGCCATGTGTGGTGAAGAATCTCTTCATCCCAAGGTAAGCTGGTACAGTAGCACAAGCTGAAACTAAGAACTTTGGTTCTAGGCTTAATTTGGCTGTTAAATCTCATATTTTTTGCTGAGAGATTAAAAATGTGCCGTCAGAAGCCTCAGCATCATATAAATTCCTATGGATGAGGATGGTTTATCCCTTAAATCAGTCTGTGATGTAGTAAATAGGTCAGAAATTTCCTCAACATTTCCTCACCCGGCATAATTTACAGAACTTACAGGATTTTTGTAGATAGAGAATCCTGCAAATATTTAGTTAGAAAAGACCTTTAACACCATCAAGTCCTTTTTTTTTTGCTGAATCCCACTTTGTCCTTTTTTTTAATTATCCCATTAACACTTCAGGAACAGAGTCTAAGTATGGAGCATTCCATGATTTCTACTCAACCCCTGAGATCATGAAACCTATTGGAAAATAGTTTTAAAGCAAGAAAAAATTGGAATGTAAGATTACTGTGCAAACACTGGATCCATTCCTTCTGCCAAGAGTTTATAATCTATTTTTTAAGTTTTTATTCATGCTGGCTTTTTTTCCCCCCCACCATTCCAGTGGGAATGTTACATTTATGAATCAGGTGGAAGCAGATATTGCAGATGTACAGTGGGGATGTTGGTGAGAACTTCCAGCATGACATGGTTGGTGGACCACTAGCACCAAGTTCCTGCACTGGTGGGAACTGGTGTGACTGGTTCAACTCTGTTTTAATTAATACCTAAAAAAAATCATTCTATAATTCCACAGGGATTGGAAAAAAAATTCCACTTTTGGAATAAATGTGATCTGTTATTGTCCCTGTTAAGGTTTTTGCAAATGATTCTTCAGAAAAAAAACCCAATATTTTCTGTGCAATCCTCCCCCAAACCAATTTGCAGTGATGGGGCTGTACTCACCTGCTGGAGTAGAGAATTTAAATGGAAGAACAAAAAGAAACTGAAATTGCCTTATGGATTGAGGTCAGGTGAAGGTTAATCAAAGGAAATGACAGTAAAATGGCATTCAGGGCTCTTGGTACATTTTTAATCATTCCTCTCTCTGTCACTCATAAAAGATACAAAAGATGTCCAACTTTTAGCCATTGTATTTAGTTAAGGATGACTTATTTTTGTCTTGATTGTTTTAAAATAGCCTTTCTTTTTGATTTCTCTCATAGATTTAGCTCCTGAAAACTTGCATTGCAGTGCCTTAAAGATGTGTGTGGGGGGAAGAAGAATGTTAAGAAAAGGGAGTAATTTTCCCCAGAATATCTCTCATTTTAACTTCTCTTCCTCAAGTGATAGATTTTGAAGGATTTCTAGAAGTCATTAGTTTAGGGGATAAATACTCAGAAAAGCAAAATATTCACATTATTACACAAGTGTCAAGCTAAGTGAAGTTCATGATTGCAACTACTGGAAACAAGAATAGTTTCTTTCACGCTCTGCTATCTAGAAGTTATTGTTCTGGTTTTAAATCTAAGTATTTTTTGTAAAAAATATTAGAATAATCTCCACGATTGCTATGAAATTGTGAAGTCATGTCTGAATTTGCAGGCTGTTGGTTATACTCTTATTTTGTGTATGCGAAAAGGCCCCGTTTGGGAACTTTTCTTTCTCAAGTTTGGAGTTGCCACTTTATGCCAGTCACCTCAGATAACTTTAGCATAACTACAACAGGAACAGGAGCAACTTTATGTAACTTATAACTGCCCAAGGTGACTTTTAAAAAATGTGAGCAATGCATATTTTTTTTCAACTCTGTAGACTCCTTTCCCCCTGTAACACAAAGGGTCCTAAATGGGATGGATTAAACCCAAACAGTTTTTAACTGAGGCAACTTGGTGTAGCAAATGTGTTCTCCCTGCTCTTTTCATCAGTATTGTGCACTGAGCCCCTTGAATGATGCAGCTGGAGCTGAACTTAGGCAGGACCTTGAGCCAAATTTAGGCAAGACCTTAAGCCTTTGGAGAGGTTTAAAAACACATCTCTGCAGCCCCATGCAAAGAGTGTTCCCACTGTGAGTTGCAGGAAAATGAGATTTTATGCATATGAGATGCTCCACACTTTGGGAAAAAAAAAATAAAATAGTCTGGAAGTGATTTCCTTGTGTGTCCTTGTGCTGCTGTGGCCGGGATTGCCACTGGGAATGTGGCACTTTTCCACCAGATCCCGCTTAGCAAGAGCTGCCACGTGGATGCAGGAGGAGGGAGGAGGAGGAGGAGGGAAAGCCCTGCCCACCCTACCAACACTGCTGAGAAAAAGCCTGTCAGTGAATTAGTGTAAAAATTGGGAAAAATAGGAAATCTGTATCAGAAGTCATTGAGCAAAGGTTGAGTTGAGCTGAGCTCGCTTCCAGGGAAGGGCAGAGGAACATGGTGGAGAAGGCTGGGCTCTGGTGCTGGGAGTACAGAAGCTCCCAGGAACAAGTGCCTGGTTTTGCAGGCACAGGGAGATGAGGAACTCAGGGATTTCCATGGTCACAGGGTCTGACTGGGATTTTCTGATGCTGCAACAATGCCAGTGTCAGGTTTATGGAGGGTGTTTTTCAATGCAGCCTCAGTCCGAGCAGCCAGTTCTGCCCCTATAACTCCCTGTCTGGTAAAACCTCTGTCCTACTAACAGAAATCCAAATAATTTTTGGTGTGTCTTTGGCAAAACAGGAATATCTGTTTAAGAAAAAGAACAAAATGTGAGAGAGATCATTTAAAATGAAAATTGAGTACCTGAGTTGAGGGGAGCATTAACTGCTATTGTGAAAAACGAGGTTTAAAACAACTCTTAAAAATTAAAGTATAAAGTTAGAAGTTATTAGTTATAGAAATGTAAAGTTAAATGTTAGAAACTCTTAGTACTCATTTTGTAATATATCTTCGTGGCCTGTCAGGCAAGAATGTAATTTCCATGGCAATGTAAGACTCCTACACCTCTCTACTCTGCCTGGCTAGTTCACCCCCCCTCTTCCTGCTTATCGAGAACCAAACTCTAACACCCCTTATGGTAATTAAGAATCCCAGGATGCAACGCCTCAGGAAAATCGGGACAACTTCCAAAACAAACAGTAATTAAGTCTCTTTGGCAACAACTTAAAACAAAAGGAATGGCGGCAATAAAGACTAAGATGTAGAAGCCAACTAATGCCTGAAATTTTGATCTTGCTGTGACCAGAAAAACATTCTAAACAAACAACTCATCAGCAGAACCACGACGAGATGGAATTGTGAGGAGCATGCTCCCGTGAGGGGGGAGGCTAATTCCCCACTTGGCTGTGTGCAGCAGCAGAGTGTCCAGCCCCCCCCTCCTTCTCAGCACTACGGTGGAGGCCACCCCACCCCCCCAGGTGCCTGTTTCTAAAAGAGCTGATATTTTAATAAAGGCATTTAAAGGAGGAAACATCGTCTCCTGCCATTTTTCTCAGATGGTGCCGAAACCCGGGAATGGCCACACCCAGAAGAGGATAGAAGAGGACAGAAGTGGACAGAAGTGGACGTCATCTGGCTCCGAACCTCTGGAAATGCTGGCCCCCCCGGATCAAGAAGACCACGCTCCCTAGCATCGTTGGGACGCTGCTGAGGAGCACTTGGTAAGACCTCGTGACGGGAGTAAAAGGAGGCGAGTGAGTGTGTGAATGGGGGAGGGACCAGCCTGGACCCCCCGAGTGAGTTTGGCTTCTGAGTACCATGTAGTGACTCCTGCAAAGGAGCCCATCGGGAAAAGGAGGAAGCGAGTGAATAAGGCGCCTCCAGGGGCTTAGAGGCCCCCCTCCGAGTGGGTGGAGGAAACCTAGGGTGTGAGTGGCCCGTGAGAGGCTGTTTGTGGGGCAGGCCCTTCCAACGGGGGTGGGCCACTGAGGCCGTCCCAAGCGTGCGGGAAGGCTGAGGGCAAGAGCGTGAGGCACGTACCACACTAGTACCGGGAGCTTGGGATAGCTCAACGTGTGGGGAGTGTTTGAGAGCACTGGCCGGGGCACGGCCTGGGGTTTCTGCGGGTATTGGGGATAGGCACACAGAAAGCCGAGGGAACCCCGAAATAAATGAGAAGTTGGCAAGAGCAAAAACGCAGGTCCAACCAGTATGGTTAATCCTACGTCCTCCGTTTATTCTGGCTAAGATGGCAGGTTATATACATTGCTACATAGTTTACATTCACAGGTGTTCTTCCATTGGCACACAGCACAGAAAAGAATGCAAACACTTATTGTTGACCAAACTCTTAAGGCAGCTACTGCGCCCACACCAACCACTGCACCTGCTAACTACTAGAAAACTCCCGTTCCTTGTTAACACCTTAAGGGGCAATTCTCACTGCACCACAGACTTGGCAGCTGAATTTCCACCTGCGTCACCAAGGCCCAGTCTGGGTGATTCACTCAGTCCAAATACAAATTATATCCACTGTCCCTAAGAAATTCTGCAACAGCACACACTGCGCAAGTTCAGGGAGTTCAGAGTAACTCAAGGCGTGAGGAGTGCTTGATCTCACAGAACCTGTGGATACTGGCTGGGGTGACCTACATGGGGTGCAGCATGACATGGGTCAGTAGGCACCTAGAGAGAGGTGTATCTACCGAGCGTGAGAGGTAGGGAAACAAGTTTCAGCTGGTGTAGGAAGCTTGGTAGTAGGGTGAGTGAGTGAGCTACACACTGTACACTCTGTCCCGGCAGTAGGCAGGGCTGACTCCCTGGGCCTGGGCCGACCGGCTGTTTAACGGTGACTGCCTGGTGTACAGGGACGCAAGAGGGTATTGGCTGGGTTGGTGGCTGGGCCCAAAAGAGAGGGGGGCAGGAACCAGACCATTCCCGAGTACCATGGGGCTTGCAGGGGCAGGGGCTGAGACCCTAAGGGCGGGTCTTCCAGACTGCTTCCGGGGCTCCTGAGTGTGGGTACTGGCGGGGGTAGTGGCCGGGACTCTGAGGGCGAGTCTTACGGGCTACCTACGGGTACCAGTGTGAGTGTGGAAAATTCTGGGAGAATGGGTGGATGCATGAGCAAGGCTAGTAAAAAGAGAGAAGTGGAGAGAAGTAACAAGATTAAGAACATCCCACCAGAAAGCCCACTAGGGCGAATGTTAGAATCGTGGGAAAGTAATGATAAAACTAAAGATCTAAGTAAGATCAAGATGATCCATTACTGCGTTGAAGTTTGGCCAACTTTAGATTTATCTAACCAGTGGCCGTGGTGTGGAACCACAGATTCATGGATGTATGATCAGTTAAATCAATATTTAAGAGCTCAGGAGAACACCTGTAGCGAGCAAATACGCTATGCTACTTGTTGGCAAAACAGCACGTTCAAAGAAGAGGTGACAAAAATTTGTAAGTTGAAAGAGAAAGTAGATGAAAAAGAGGAGAGGAGGGAGGAAAATAAGCAGTGGGACCCTCTTGACCATCTACCTCCTCCTCCTCTCCCAATATACCCACAAGTTCCACAAATACTACCTAGCAGTTCTCCCCTGTTACCGATTAGTCCTCCAACTTTGCCCCCAACCACCCCACTTTATTCCTCCCCACTAACAGCCCCAGCCCCTCCACTACTAACTCCTCCATCTGCCAGCTCCACAATAGGGGTGTCCCCTACGATTCCACCCCCTGCCTTCCCATCCCCTCCGACACTAACTCCTCCATCTGCCAGCTCCACAATGGGGTGTCCCCTACCATTCCACCCCCTGCCTCCTCAGCCCCTCCATTGCCCTCCCCATCTCTACCATGTCCCCCACAACCTAATTCCCCCATTTCACAAACTAACCCCTTTCATTTCACGCTACCTGCGACACCAACAAATAATAACCAAATGCCTCCTATACCATCAGCAATCCCTACACCTCCTCCGAATTGGGAGGTGGAAAAGACAGTCCATAACGCTAGAGGGACACAGGTTACAGAGGCCCTGGAGGGACTCTATCAAAACACTCGGTCGAAGACAAAGCTATTTTCCTTAAGGGAGGTACCCATGGGTGTTGTAGCAGGGGGAATAGGGTTCATTAATGCCCCCCTAACTGCCTCAGAAGTGAGAAACTTTAAGAAAGAGTTAAAAAGCCTTGTAGAAGATCCTTTGGGGATAGCAAATCAAGTTGATCAGTTCCTAGGTCCCAGTATATATACATGGAGGGAACTAAATTCCATTCTAAATATATTGTTCAACCCAGAAGAAGTAAAGCTAATAAGGACAGCAGGAATAAAGGCATGGGAGAGAGAGAACCGTACAGGCCCACCTGGAGTGCAGAAGCTCCCAGTAGTTAACCCTGACTGGGACCCAAACCAGGAAGAAGGTCGCAGGAGTATGGAGGATTTTAGGAGATTGATTGTAAGAGGGATCAAAGAGTCAGTTCCCCGACAGAGTAACACCAAGCTTGCTTTTGATGGATCACAAGAAAAAGATGAAACGCCTGCAGCCTGGCTGAACCGACTTAGACAAAATTTCCAGCAATACTCAAATCTGGACCCTGAGAGTGTAGAGGGCCAAGTTTTTCTGAAACTCCAGTTTGTAACAAAATCCTGGCCAGATATCCAGAAAAAGCTAGAGAGGCTTGAAGATTGGCAAGAAAGGGGGATAAATGAATTGTTGAGAGAAGCATTAAAAGTGTACTTGAGGAGAGAAGAGAAAACTAGAACAAAAACCAGGATTATGGTAGCAGTAGCAAGAGAAAGTGTAAAAGACTTAGGGAACAATAAAGATGATAGTAAAAACCCTCAAAGTGGAGACAGCACAAGACCTCCACTAGGACGAGGAAGGGGAAGAGGGGTGTTACCTTGGAATACTGCCCTGAGACCGGGAGAGACAAGAACCTGTTTTTACTGTGGAGAAGAAGGGTACCTCAGGAGAGAATGCAAAAAGGCCACCCTTGATGAAAGGATAGCAAGAGAACAGGAAACACTCAAGAAATGGTTGAAAGAAAAAAATAAAGAAGATTAGGGGTGTCATGGGCTCTATAAGATGGGGGACCCAAATAAATATCATGAAGAGCCCATTGTAAACCTAGAAGTGGGACCCCACTATGAAGAAATTGAATTTCTTGTTGACACAGGGGTGGAAAAATCCAGCCTTAAACAGCTCCCTGCTGGATTGACAATAGGAAAAAGATTATGTGATGTTATAGGTGCAGAAGGGAAACCCTTTAAAGCTTCTATGATTGAGAGTGTAGAAGTCAGGGGAAATTCAAGAAGATGTATCACAAATCTGATATATCTACCGAACACTGAGAACAACTTGTTAGGACGAGACTTGCAAGTGCAGCTAAGGGTGGGGATCATTCCAAAAGAAGGAAAAATGGTTATACAAATGATGAAGTTAGCCATTGAAGATCTAGCTGAGATTAATACAAACGTATGGGCAGAAGAAGGCAAGTATGGCTACTTAGACATCACCCCTATAAAAGTAAACATACCAGAGGGAACACCACCAATAAGGGTTAAACAATATCCCCTCTCAGCAGTGGGGAGGGAAGGATTAGCCACAATTATAACAAACTTGTTAGCAGCAGGAATCCTAGAGCCCTGCAGGTCCCCTCACAACACACCCATCCTAGCTGTCAAGAAAGGAGAGAACAAATTCAGACTGGTGCAAGATCTAAGAGAGATAAATAAAAAGATTATTACCAACTACCCTGTAGTATCTAATCCGTACACTTTGCTGAGTAAAATCCATACTGAACATGCCTGGTTCTCAGTAATTGATTTAAAGGACGCTTTCTGGTCTTGTCCTTTGGCCCAAGAAAGCTGCAATTGGTTTGCTTTTGAATGGGAGTGCCCTGAAACACATAGAAAGCAACAACTAAGATGGACTCATTTACCACAAGGATTTGCAGACAGTCCCACCCTCTTTGGGCAGGCTCTGGAAGAATTGTTAAAGCAGTTTATTCCTGAGAATGACACCCAGATTTTACAGTATGTGGATGATTTATTAGTATCGGGGGAAAACCAGGTTGAGGTCAAGCAAACCAGTATCGATCTTTTAAATTTCTTGGCAGAAAAGGGCCTGAAAGACTCTAAGGACAAATTACAGTTTGTAGAGTCTCAAGTTACATACTTAGGTCATATAATTGAAAAAGGAAATAAAAAGTTAAGTCCAGATAGAATCTCAGGAATACTAGCCATCCCTGCACCAGTTACTAAAACTGATGTAAGAAAATTTTTAGGCCTATTTGGGTACTGTCGGTGGTGGATTGAAAACTATTCCCAGAGTGTCAAATTTTTATATGAAAAATTAGTAAAATCAGAACCTATGAATTGGACACAAACTGATTAAAAACAATTGGAAGAATTAAAAACTAAATTGGCTGCAGCTCCTGTCTTAGGCCTACCAGACCTGAGAAAGAAATTTGATTTTCGTTAATGCAGAAAAAGGTATTGCCTACGGAGTACTCACTCAAGAATGAGGGGTGGCCGACGTGTCTTCAGGTCATAGCTGAGACAGCAGTTCTCCTGGAAGAGGCCCAGAAGTTGACCCTGCAAGGGAAAATAGTAATACACACCCCTCATGATTTAAAGACGCTGCTGAGTCAAAAGGCTGCCCAGTGGCTCTCCGATTCTAGAATGCTGAAGTATGAAGTATGAAGTAATTCTAACCACAGCTAGGGATGTAGGACTAACCACATCAAAAATTTTAAATCCAGCACAATTTCTTTCAAGGGAACCTACACCGGACCTAGAACATAACTGTTTAGAAGTTGTTGATTTAGAAACAAAAACAAGAGAGGATCTTGAAGACATACCGTTGCCATACGGGAGGTTGTTATTCACAGATGGATCCTCTAGGGTGGTCAAAGGGAAAAGATTCTCAGGTTATGCAGTAGTAGAAGGTACCAAAGAGGACAATTTAAAAGTCATAGAAAAGGAAAAATTACCATCTAACTGGTCAGCCCAGTATTGTGAAATCTATGCCCTTGTCCTGGTTTAGGGCAAATTTGGGAGGAAATCTCCGAATGGGGTTCCTCTGAAAAGCAAATCCAAACAGCCCCTTCCCCCAGCAGGTCCGGGGAAAGAATTCCCTCAAAGAAGAGTGGAAAAAAACCCTATTTATTTAACAAACAAAATGCCCACAAGCATAAAGAATGAATAATAATAATAATATGAAACAATAAAACCTCTCACTGCTCCGAAGAGAGATGGCAAAACTGAGAGTCCGTGCCAGGAGTTAACTTCGCTCCCTCAGTCTGTTTATCAGTCCCTTCAGTGCTGGAAGATGCCGAGTCCCGGCCCAGTGGGCCATGGGTGCAAGATCCCGGTGCTCCTCTGGGTTTTTCAGTCCAGAGCAGATTTAAACAGTCCCAAAGAAAAATAAAATAGGAAAAAAAAACAGTCCAGGAAAGCTTCTTTGCCTCAGCTAGCTAGACTAACAAAGGGGAAAAAAAAAACTCTCTCTGGCTGCCCTCCGTGCATCCGACGAAGGAAAAAAAAAAAGAAACCACACCGTCCCAAGGACGAGAGCAGATTCAGAGGAGTGAGTTTGTTTCTCAAAACAAACTGCGCGCTTCTTCTTTCCCTGCTCACTCTCAGAACCAGTCTTAAAGGTACAGAACACAGAACAGACGATTTGGGGATACAGGCATCATAGTCACCCTAGGACACCAAGTGACCTGAAAAAAAAGTGCTCTATTTGAGCACCATGCTCTTCTCAAACGTTTTCTTTTTTTATTTTTTAATACATTTAATTAATGTCTTACTTTCACTGGATTTATCTTACTTGCAAGAAAGCTCGGAGCTTGATCTCAGAAAAAAGTCCTATTGAAAACAAAAAGAGCCTTACTTGACCAAGGGAAGGCTGTAGGAGGTCCTCAGATAACAATAACCAACAATTCTTTTGGGGGTTGAACAGTTTCAGTAAGGACCACTTTCTGAGGAGGTTAAATAATAATTGTGGATTTTGCAGCCTGTGGAAGGCAGAGATTGCTCTCTGACAGAGTTTATATTACTAACCTGATGCCAGCAGACAGCTGCAAAAATGAAGTGATATCAGTGATAAAAATATTCTTTTTCTGTGCAGGCAGGAGGAATTGCATGGAAGCAAAGGGCAAATCCCAGTGGCCCCCGTGCACACCAGATCCAACACATGAAGACAGGGTCTGGCTGACATGGCATGCCTAATCCCTGCATGTCCTGACTCCCTGAGTGCTTACTTTAAATATTTTCTAACTCTTCACATTAAATTTCACAGAGATATCTTGCATTCCTTAGAAAAACTTTATCTACAAGAGATCATTTACTGCCCTTTAATTCAAGCCATGCCAGAACTGGCAAATAACTTGGTTAAAAAATAAAATATCATAATGATGCCCTCCCCACCTTCTATCTGACATAGAAATAGATAATTTCTAGTACTAAAGTGAATAAATTTGGTGCGTTTCAAACTTGTATTTTAACAATGCATTACCTCCTGAATTGCTGCATAAATATCAATAGACAGCCTGCTATGGAACTTTTGCCCGTGGTGCCCTTGGAGAACCATAATCACAGTGAGGGGAGAAAAGGAGATGAGAGAGAGCCCTGAAGATGGAGGTTCTAGCCCCAGTTTCACAGGGCCACCCCGGGTCAAGCACTTTCTGTGCAGTCTCACAGATCAGCACTATCTCAAAGTCCCAACTTTGTCTGGTAGTAGATGAAAATCCTGCAGACATTAATCTGCCCCGTGCTCATCTGAAATGCAACCGCAAAAACCACGCTGATGCCAAAAAGAGCCATGCCGATTTTCCCCCAAATTAGCCAGACTTTATTTTTTACATAGTGAGTGCTTTTAAATTTCATCTGCAGATGTTTGCTCCTCCAATCACCTCCAAAATGGGTGCATGGCATTTATCTACCTGCATTTCCTCCCTCTGATATAATCTCATTAAAAGTCACGCTTGCTCCAGCTGCCATTTGAAAGAGGCCAAGTGCCCACAGATCCCCTGAAGTCACGCTCAGCCTTCATGAAAATTGGCCAATTATTTAGTTCCATAAATATGGACTTTGGGGGCTGAAATTCAGAATATCCTCTTGGAAAACCTTTCTGGTCTGCCATAAACCAGCCCTCTGAGAAGACAACACTATTGATTTTTGTCACCCTAATACAAGAACACCACTCAAAACCTTAAAATACTGGCAGTAAAAGGCACGAGGAGAAAATATTTCTGTCTGCAAACATCTACTGCCCAGCTGTGTTTTGGACACAGGTGGACTGTGCTAAGGGTTAAGTTAACTTTCACCAAGTTAGAAAGCTCTGAAAGTGTAATCACAAATGAACTCCAGTGGGCAGTTTGGTAGCTCCCAGACAAATGTTCTCATTTTTATTCTTTATAGGCACTGCTCAAATCCTCGTAAACCATATTTAAGGAGGGAGAATTTTCATGAGAGGAGGGAGCTGTTTTATATGACAGAATAAGAGAAAAAGGCAACTTACTGTTTTAAAATTTAAATCCAGCCAAATTACCAGAAATGCTGCTGCTGGAAACAGAATGCTGAGAATTCATTATTTTGTTTCAAAGTTAGTTTATCATAAATCTGCCCTCTGACACATAATAACTAGTAACATTTCAAAGGTTATTTGATAGTAAGTTCAACAGTGTAGGTGACTGAACATGTGAGCTGCATGATGAGTCCCAGGGGAAATCAGGCTTTAGGATGCAGGGTGAAGCATCCCTAGGCTTGTATTCAAATGGAAAAAACATATTCAAAAGTTTATTGTTTATCTCCTAAGAACATCAAATAATACACAGGCCTTTGAATCAAATGTATAAAGCACACTGGAGGACTATTTGCTGGGGGAAAAATGCCTGATTTGATCCAAATTCAAAAAAACTCATAGCTCGTACACTGAAATACACAGAGTGGTTTTGATAGAAAAAGTGGAGGGGAGTTTTTGGGTTTGTTCTTTTGCAGAACTCAGAGGCACAGCCAGTCAATTTGCTCCTGCAGCAGGCTCTAGAAAGAGGAGCTCAACAGCTTTAAACCTAGTTGTTCTCAAATCCTCTGCCTTTCAGTACAACAGAGTCCCTTGAATGTGACAAATACAAATTTCCCTGCTCGGCCTGAATTTCATCCCCAAAATATGGTGGCGGTAATTGATTAATTTGTAGTGTATAAACTAATTTGAAGCCAATATTGAAAGTGAAAGGGTTTATTTCTCAGCAGGGAGGTGGGGTGCAAACACCTCGCTGTGCCAGGATGACGCAGTCCCACCTCTCAGGTCGTTAAGCTCTTACATAATGAATCTTGTGCTGCCCTTATCAAAGTCAGGGGTAGTTTGGGCATTGGCAGTGCTGGAAAAGCACGTGAGACAGAATTTTTTTATTTATAAACCCCCTGCATGGCAAGTGGCGAGGGCAGGGACATTCCAAGCCCGTAACCACGCAGCCACTGGCACCCTGCCACCCCTCTGGGAGCAGGGATGGAGGGATGGGCATGGATCACCCACCTGCTCCTGCCTTCCTGGGCACGACCCATCCACAGCAACTCATCACTGCTCACCTCCAGCAGTGTTTCCATGGGTGGGAAAGCTTGAGGAGGAGGCATCATGTTTAAGGATCACTGAGTTTGGATATCTCAAGTGCTGGGTTTTCATCTCCAGAGAAACATCTGCCCCATTAAAAGTGATCAAACAGGATTCCTGCTGCTCAGGTGCACAGACATACCTGTCAAGGGAACCAGCTGCCTTGGAAAATCACAGAGGGGCTGAGGTTGGGAAAGACCTTTAGGATCCTCCTTTTAGAGTTACACAGTCCCCTCTGCATCATAGGCTGTTATTTCATAGTTTGGACATTGAGAACAAAATTAGCCTTTAATTTCAAGGCATGTTTTAATAATAAAATCTATTTTTCCACACATCTTTTTAGCTTGTCCTCCTTTTTTTAACTCATTGCTTAAATCGTTATATACCGTGTGCTTGAACAGTGAAAAGTTACACAACATCTCTCTTACTCAACATCACCCTATCAGTCCTAACTCTTAATATTATGATTACTTTTTTTCAAAGATGCAACTGGCAGAGCTTTACTGACACGCCACAAATCCTAATTATCATCAAAACTCTAAATTCTATGTTAATGAATATCAGGGTTGAAACACTCCTACCTTGACAAGTTCTAAAATATCCACTGAATGTTTGTTTATTCACTTCCTATATCAGTATATATTTCTAGACCTTAACTTTGGGAAAACAACAGCATTTAAATAAACAAAGGCAAAGATAAATAAAACCAAGCAAACAGGAAATAAGTCTGTCTAAAATGCTTTTTACTATATTTAAGAAGGAATTACCACAGAGGAGATGATTGAACCCTGAACTACCACATCTCAAAGAAAATAGATTTAGATGGAGAACTCTTTTGGTTCACTCCTTGAAATATAATCTTCCCCACTGTCCAACTTTTGCTAATGTTTACACATGGAAGATGCACTGAGGAAATTGGGGCTGTATTAAAATAAGACAAAAAATGGCCCCAGCACAGTTAAAATGAAAATTAAATAAGAATGGGCTGAGCCTCATCAGCCTCGAACTTTTGCTTTCATTCCAGAAAAGAGTTAAAAAATGCTGGAGCTGGAGCAAGCCCTGCCCAGTGCTGGGATATTAAAGTGTGCATAAATCAGGGGGCTCATTTTCCTCTCAGGCGTTAAAGGTCCCGGATCTGTTATCGGAGGCATCCTCAGATCTACACTGAGTGCCTCGGCTCAGGCTCCAGCCTCTGTGTGGTCTTTCAGAACTGTCGTTATCAGCTTTCTGTTTATTATTGTGCTCAGTTTAAAGGGAATTTGCCAAGTGATCCCTGGACTCCAATCTTTAGGCCTGTTGTCAGGACAAATTAATTTCTGTGGAAACCCACTGTGCCTCAGATACCATCTAGGAAATGTAGGATTAATGGAGTCCCTGTACAACACGCTTTGTAGTACACTGCTGGGGGAGGGGAGCGGGACTGCTGAGGCAGAAATCACACAAATAAAGCCCCTGCACTTTGGGGGACTTTGGGGGGACTTCATCTTTTTTTTACTCCATCAGCTCACATCAGTAATATTTAAAATAAAGCCCAGTCGTCAAAAGGAACAGGCAACTTTTAACAAAAAGAGCAGTGAATGGAAACTCTCAGCTGCCAAAGATGAGGGACCTGAGGTCTAATTATCAATATTTTATATTTTACCCGCTCAAGACAATCTCATCAGTAGGAAAAACAGGATATTAAAAGAAACAGTCTCCTGTGAATCTTACTAGAAAATAATAAAACTCCACACATGATCCTTTGGAAAAGGGGTATTAAAGCTGGATTTCCTACAGGGCTGGGTCATTGCTGTGCTAGCTGACATTTAGGGCTGTTTTTAACAAATGTATATTATTTCATAGTTGAAAATGCTTGTCTGTTCTTGCAATAAGTAAACTTAAAAAATTATTTTCCTGGGG
>JANPWX010014208.1:0-13713 GCA_024734555.1 Trochalopteron elliotii
ATCTGCTCTGGACTGAAAAACCCAGAAGAGCACCGGGATCTTGCACCTGTGGCCCACCGGGCTGGGACTCGGCATTTTCCAGCACTGAAGAGACTGATAAACAGACTCCTGGCACGGACTCTCAGTTTTGCCATCTCTCTTCGGAGCAGCGAGAGGTTTTATTGTTTCATATTATTATTATTGTTATTATTATTATTCATTCTTTATGCTTGTGGGCATTTTGTTTGTTAAATAAATAAGGCTTTTTTCCACTCTATCTCTGAAGAAATTATTTCCCCGGACCGGTTGGGAGGAGGGGCTGTTTAGATTTGCTTTTCAGAAAAACCCCATTCGGAGATTTCCTCCCAAATTTGCCCTAAACCAAGACAATTGGCAAGTCTAGCTTTTCACTTATTACACTCATGAGACCCTCTGTGTTAACAAGCAACAAATTCAAGTTTAGTAGGTCTGATCATATAGCCCATTTATGAGCAATTTTCTCAGTGAAATTGGGAAGGATGTAGGGCTAAGCATTACTGCTAAGAAGTAAGGAAGGATGATGCCTTAGGATTTTAGCTTTTATATTTTTCAAATCCTGTACTGCTTTAGGGTATAACTCTAAAACTCCATAGCTTGTCAGCTACTGTTCTCCCGTTTTATTCAGACAAAACAATCCCTCTAGGTCTGTAATTCAAGGACACTCTACTGCCTCAGGCCCTGAAAAGTATAAACAAAAGTGAGTTGGGAGAGGAGCAAACTGGGGGTTGTCCTGGGGTGATGTTTTGATACTGTATCCCCTATCATCTGCTTTATGCCCATGGGTCCTGTAACTTTAAGCTAGGTCTGAGAGAGGAGGGGGGAGCCGGTGGAATTCTTTCGGTGGTTTGTGTTCAAACACAGGTACTCTCTTGACAGAGGGAGAGAATACATTCTTTGCTTTCAGCTAGCTTCTTGTTTGTTAGCTGAGGCAAGAAGTTTTCCCGGGACTGTGGCTTCTTCTGGAACTGTTCAGCTTTGCTCCGGTTTGAACAACCAGACCATTGCTGGGAGCCCCACGCCAGGAGCCCCACGCCTCGGTCTGGCAGCGGGGAGGGGGCTCCAGAGATGCTGTATCCCGGCTCTGGACCTTGGGAGAAGCCAAGCAGGACTCTAAAATCTACCAGCTTTCTCCGCAGCAAGAAAGGTTTTAATATCTAACATTATTCATTCTTTTTCTCGTGCCTGCGTGCACTCTGCTTCTTAAATAAACAGGGTTTTTTTTTTCACTTTCCTCCAAAGAAATTCCTTTTGAACCGGTGGGGGTGGGACTGCCGAAATCTACCTTTCTTTAGAGGAGACGCCCTTTCAGGACGTTTCCTCCTAGTTTGTCTCAAATCAAGACAGGGGTATATGACTTCATTACCCGAAGCTGTAATTGGAGGATTAACCCCTGATATGTAAATGAACCAAACTTATAATTGTCTGAAAAACTCATGACCATCATCCATCTTGGGTGTAGCCCCTCTCGGAGGCTTTTGACTGCCCAAGGTGTACCTATTGAAGGCCTTTACTAAATACCTACTTTTATTCTCTTAATCTTGTCTAGCCTCTGTTCTAGGTAGCCACTCCAAGGCATCAAGGACATGAGGGAAACTGAGTAAAATCTTTCTCTTAACTCCTTCCAGTGAATCTACCACATATATATATGTATCCAACAGCTATTACACAACAACCTCCTCATTCAAGAAGTTACTTGGACAGATGGAAGTCAAAACAATAGGGAACTAACAAATTATTTCAAAGTTTCCAAATTAGATCTGCTTGAAAAATAGATTTATAAATGCTAGCATACAATGCAAATGTTGCCACTGATTTCAGTGGTTCTGGCAGTATATGGCTCATAACATAAATATTAATGTCGTCTTTTTTTTCCATCCTCTCTGATGTCAATGTACACAATCTTTTAGAAGGATTTGAATATTTCTCTTCGGGAGTATGAAGACAAAATCAAGAGTATTTTGTTGGTTTATGAGAAGAAGTGATGTCATCCAAGCTATCTGAAATATAGAGAAATCTTACATAACAAAAAGCATATTAAAGTTTTAAATATGCTTTATACTAATTTTTAAGTGTACATTAGAAGTCAAACATGTAGAAACTTGAGCTAAAACTTACCAAGTCAAAGACAAAAGCATACCAATAGTCAACATAAGTCAGTGTATAAATCTTCTGTTGGGCCAGGGGAGGTTTAGAATCATAGTATCATAGAATATTCTGAGTTGGAAGGGACCCACAAGGATCACTGAGTCCAAATCTTTTCTCTGTGCAGGATAGTCCCAAAAATCACACCATGTGTCTGACAGTGTTGTCCAAACACTTCTTGAACCCTGGCAGGCTTGTTGCTATGATTTAATGGTGGACTTGTCAGTGTTAGGTTCACAGTTGGACGTATGGGTCTTTTCCAACATAAATCTATGATTCTATGGTATGATTCTATTTTAATAGTTCTTGATGATATAATGTCTTAAGATGTGTATATAAGTCAGTCTGTATAGCAGCGCATGCAATACTCAAAGAAGACAAGGTTCACTGAAGTATTTCTTTTTTCTTAAAGAATAATCTGATGCATTTTTCCCTGAATATATTATTTTTCAGACTGAGTAGCTGCCTGCTGTGAAGAAGTTTATAGTAGAATGTCTCTCCTGACTGACAGAAGTTTCCTAGAATATTTTCATACACAATCAATACATTTCAAAATATGCAGTTGCTTAGGCCCATTATTATTCTAAATGCCTTGAAGTTATGTTCTCACTTCATGTCACCACAGAGATGATTATACAATCATACCATTTTTGCAAAATCATGTCCTTACTAGAGAGTCCCATGTATCCATGCTGGAGGAATTCATACTGTTTCTCCAGAACAGAGTAGGGAAGCACACCATATTAGGAATGGGGACATATTTTAGAATGTTTCTGTGTGCTGTATAATGTCTGCAGCCTCTTTCTTTTAATTAATATTAGAATTATTTTTATTATTAATATTATAATTAGTTTTAATATACTACTATAAAATCCCAGTCATTCAGTGCCCATTGCTGTACAAACACAAACAAAAAGAGGGTTCTTGTTCCAAAGACTTAAAAAACTGGCAAAGGTATTGCTGTTCATGACATCTGTCCAGGGGCTTGGTGTTGCAGTGTGCTGACGTACTATATTGTTTTAGCCCATTAGCCATAGGTACCTTGTTAACCATGCTGCCTTGGTGGTGACTGGATGGAAGAGAAGGGACTTTATACTTTTCTCAGAGCACAAGTCTGGCACATCAAAGACAGAATAGAAATTAATAGAATTCTACTACCTGCGTTTACCCTTTTAAACTAATAGAATTATAAGTGTGCAAATGTTTATATGTATGAAAACCATCAGAGCTATATGGTGTCATAATTCTAAATAAAATCCAAGATTTTAATACAGATTTGTAGAAAATGAACTTTTTTAGGATGTATAAAAAAATTTAAACTTTTCATAATTTAGGACATGTTTCAATCCACCTATCTGGAAAGGCCAAATTATAAATAATAAATTATTGTTCAGAAAGAGATCTTACATTATCTGTCTTTTTCACAGCAAATTATAAAGCTATTCTAAATAACAAATGTTGAGTTCTTACTCAAAGAAACTACTTAGAATAATTTTACTGCAGAATTTTACATGGCTGTGAGAATGTGCAACAGAAAGATGATAGAATGTTTTCATAAGGTCAAATGTTATTTAAAAATTCATGTTGCTGTATGTCTTGAAATTGTACTGACAAGTCTTTTTCTCTTTTCTTCAGTATTACCATACACTTAATACTGCAGTCTTTACAAACAGAAATAGTATTCATGGTTTGCCCATGTGACATCATGCGGGCACATGACAGCAGCTTCCATATAGTAAAGATCACAGTGAGAGCCTGCTTCCTTAACGAAAGTCAATGGGAGTTTTGCCTAAGTAGGTTAGGATTGGGTCCCTGAAGAGAAAATGATGAGATATAACTAGGATTAAAGGGGAAATATTAAGACATGGAAAATGTAGACTGAATATCATTTAAATCTTCTTGACTGTGAGTTCTGTTATACCAGGGAATAATCTCATTGACTTCAATGGGAGAATTGCTAGAGCAAGATCTGAGTAAAGACCAAAATAGCCTTGATTCTGATCCAAAGTTGAGTGACATCAATGGCAATATGTCTATTGACTTTAGTGAGTTTTGGATCAGGCCCAGAGAGAACAGTGTAGGTATATGTCTTGGTTTAAAAGACAAATGTCTCCCAAGGACAGCAGAAACTGTCCTAGAATGGAAAGACAACCCCTTCTTCCAAATTATTGTAACCTTGAAAATAATGGACTTCTAGGCAAAAAATATTGGAAAAGAAATAACAGTTCTATTCTACAAAAATTAAATATATGTTACAAGACAGAGCAAACAACAAAACAGTAACAGAAGTTTCCCATCCACTAAGCACTTTCCCCTTTTGGTGTAGTTACGGCCACAACTGGCAGGGGGCACTGGTGGCTCAGAAGGGGCAGTAGCTCACTCGCTGCCAGCAGGGGGTGCTCCGATGCAAGCTCAGAACCTCCCCGGGGGTAATGGTGGCTCGGACAAAAGGCAGGAAGGGAGTAACCATCCCGAACACCCATGGGAGCAGCTGCTGGTCTCGGCACCAGCACTGTCATCCGGCACCAGCTGGGGAAGGTATTCAGGGCTCAACTGCAGTGCTGAGACACCGTGCAGAAAGAGATCTGGCAGAGATTGCTCCCGCTCCAGGTGGCACCCCACGCTACGGCTCTGTATTCCCGAGCAGCAGGGAGGCAGGGAAAAAAGGCAGATTTGCTCGTAATGCAGAATTGCAGTGTAGCAAACTCCTGGAGTGGAATACACAAAAGCTCCCTCAGCAACCCCACAACCGACTATACCGATTCGCTGGTAAAAGGAAGGCAGGCAGGACCCACCCCCCAAGGTCTTGCTCAGGCAGAGACTACACATCTTGCACAATATCTTCCAAACCACGAGGGGCGGGGGGAAGAGACTTCCTGGGCAGCCTTTAAGAACACACGCAAAGCAAACACAACCCTCATGCCTCCCCCTAAGATTTCCTGGCTGTGAAATCTTAAAGATACAGTGACAATTTTTTGGCGCAAATGATCATGGGATACCTTATTGTGAAAAACGACGTTCACTCTCCTGGTAAAATCTAAAAGTTTAATAAAGGACAATAGGAGACAAAGATAATAAAGCAAATTTTAACAGCCGGGTGCTTGGCATTCAGCCAAGAGCACACCTGCTATTTCAGAGACACTCTTTATATACTTTTTCTATTGCATCAGCCTATCTCATATTCATAAACAATTATGCATATTTAAACTTTTCCCCAAACTAGTTTACATGTTCCCAGAACTGTTTAGAATGGCTCCTACTCAGGTCTGCCTTTTTAGAGCATGCACATTTCTTGGCTGTGGTTTTAGTCTGTTCTTATTATCACCTCCAGCTTGGGCTTTGGTCCATACTTTCTACAGATGGTAGGTGCTGATAGTTGGCATATCAGTAACAGGGGTCTTCATCATATGATCATTGTGAGAAAAATTGGGCAGGAGACGATGTTTCCTCCTTTAAATGCCTTTATTAAAGTATCAGCTCTTTTAGAAGCAGGCGCCTCGGGGGGGGTGGGGTGGCCTCCACCGCAGTGCTGAGAAGGAGGGGGGGCTGGACACTCTGCTGCTGCACACAGCCGAGTGGGGAATTAGCCTCCCCCCTCACGGGAACATGCTCCCAACAATTCCAGTCCAATGTGATTTCCACTGATGAGTCGGATGTTCAGACTGCTCCTCTGGTCACGGCGAGATCTAAAGGTCCTGGCACCAATTGGCTTGTACTCTTCAGTCTTTATGGTTATTATTCTTTTTGTTTTAAGTTGTTGTTAAAGAGTCTTAATTACTGTTTGTTTTTGGAAGTTGTCCCGATTTTCCTGAGGTGTTGCATCCTGGGATCTTTAATTACCATAAGGGGTGTTAGTGTAGGAGACGGGGGCAGGGCAGGGGTGAGATAGCCAGGCCGAGTAGAGAGGTGGAGGAGTCTTACGTCGCCATGGAAACTACATTCTTGCTTGACAGGTCATGATATATTACAAACATGAGTACAAAGAGTTTTTAACATCTAACTTTACAATTCTATAACTAATATAACTAATACTTTCTAAATTTATACTTTAACTTTTAGGAGTTGTTTTAAACTTTATTTTTCACAACTGGATGTTATCCCAACCAAGCAGGCAGTTCAATTACCACAAGCCTAACTATATCAGCTATTCCACTACTATGTCTAAGTTTAGTTAATAACAGAAATCAAAACTATATCTTCATAGCAAAGTTACTTTAACATTATACATATAGCATCCATTTTAATATTTGCGAAAAGCCAATATTATATTATGTATTTGTAACATTATCATTATGAGTCATCCCCCAGGACAGTATATTTGCCCAAACTTGCACAATTCCCAACATTTTTTTCTACAGTGTCATAAATAGTTGTTAGACACATTCAAGTACAGATAATGCATGATGTGATTGGTTAATTTAAATGCAGTTAAAACTGGTCAATTTAACAGACATCTTCCATGCAGTATAGATGTAACTAAGTTGTTGAGTCCACTGTGTAACTTGATAATTTAAACAAGAGGCCGCTATGAAGAACACAGGTAAAACTATATTGGGGCTTTTATATATACAATACAAGGCAGCATAGAGGTCAGACATTAACTAAATTAGAAATCTCTGATGTTTGTTTTCATGTCTATGAATGCAGTGGACAAAAAGCAGAGAAGCTAAGACCAATAAAGCACTAGGCACAGTATCACGGGTACTTGCAAAGGCAAAGTGAAACAATTATCTTTTATTTTTAATTAAATCTTGTGTAGACTCTTAGTAAATAAACTGAATCATGTCACAAGAGCCAGCTTCCTCATCTGTTTCTCTCCTCATAGACAAAACTTGCAGGATTCTAAACTTTAGCTGCTTCCTGAATCAAGAAAAGCAACAAACTAAATATTTTGAGCTAATGACTTTGTGCATATATCATATGTTGTTTTGTAGACACCAGTGATTAAATGTATTTTAATACTGGTTCATTCTAAACCTGTCCTTCTGTTCGGGGTTATGTTTGTTCCTTTTTTTTTTTTTTTTACTTATAGAATTTTCCCCCATTAGTTGCTAGGAGACTAAGTACTGGGTGCTTATGGGTGCTTGACCAAAACAAAGAGGTGGCCAAAACTTGGGAGAGGGAGATAAGGACAGGGCAGGGGGGCAGCCTCACTCTTGCATCGGAGACCGGAGCCAGGCTGCAGCTTGCTGCAGGAGGAGCTTGCTGTCCCCACCGGGTCCGGTCCTGAGAAAATCTACCACCATCTCCTTGTGTGCCCTGGAACTCTGAGCTCGCCTCCCCCATGCTGGGCCATCCCTGTCCCACTGCCGCCATTTCTTTGGCACTGCTTTGAGGTTTTTGCTACTCTGTGGCCCCGCATTGCCCTGCCCTGCCAGGACACTCCTTGTTATAAATGCATATTATAAAGTTGGCCTTTCGCATGATGTGTGCTATATGATTCATAATGTTGTAATAAGGATATAAGTTTTTATTTCTGCTATTAGTAAAGAAAATTAGGCATAGTGGTAGTAGTTGAAATAGTGTGCTTAAACTGCCTGTTTGGTCGGGATAACATCCAGTGAACATGAAAAGAAGACCCTGCTATTGATATACCAACTATCAGCATCTACCATCTGAAGAAAGTATGGACCAAGGCCCAACCTGGAGGTGATAATGAAGACACAGCCAAGAAATACGCATGCTCTAAAAAGGCGGACCCAAGGAGGGACCAGGCAAAACAGTTCCTGGAATATGGAAACTAGTTTATGGGAAAATATGAATATTCAATAGACTGATGCAATAGAAAGGGTATTTAAAGAATGTCTCTGATACAGCAGGGTGTGGACTTGGCTAAATGCCAAGTCACCCGGCCAGCCATACTTTGCTTTTTTTCTATCTCCGAATTGTCTTCTATTAAACCTTGTGATGGTTTGAAAGCAAAACTAGTGAGAGGTTCCAAGTCAGAAATACAATTTAATAGGAAAAGAAAAAAAAGAAATAAAATAAATGCAATAATACAAAAGACCCCTGACAGAATCAGAATACAACCTGAGCAAGAGGATGGAAGCAGCAATCCCGTAGAAAGGTCTGGTAGCTCTGATCCTCTGTAGATCCAGTGGGTAAGGTACCCCGTATTGTCCCAGATCCCAGATTATATGCAGGTGAGAATGCTTGGCTCCTCCCCCTGGGTGGAGCATCTCACAATGGAATAATGAGTCATACAGGGGGGTCCTTGATGGCCCATTAACGGGAGATAACTCCTGGTGGGAGTTATCTGTAAGTCATCAGCAGGCCATTAACAGAAAACACGTTATCAAAAGACCCATTAGCAGAGGACACCTTAACAAAAGACACCCTAACAGAAAGAGGGAGGGGAGAGTCTGGAAGAATGCTGCTTCAGCAATAGGTTTCCACAGTTCATGAAGATGGTGGTAGAATACTCCGTGCACGTTCTACACCACAACCCAGGACATAATCCACCCCTTATTCTATCACCATCTACATCATACCCAAATAAATACATTCTTACAGAGATATACATATATACATAGAGAATGAAACCTCACACACTGTTCTCACTTAAAATTAGGTCTCCCTGTGGCACACAACGGGTTTCCCCATCTTTCTGCATTACCCACCAAGTGTATCCAGGTCCTTGAGCAAAGACAATCCCACGGGTGGGTCTGCCTTTGTCTGAAGTGGGATTAATCCAAACGGTCTTGCCTAAAATGCCCTTCATGTGTACCACAGGGACTTTGTCTCCATCCACCGTGTGTAAGGGTTCAGACTGGGCAGGACCAGCTCGATTGATAGACCCTCGGGTGTTGACCATCCAGGTGGCTTTGGCTAAGTTCATTTCCCAGTTCTTGAAGGTTCCTCCGCCAAGTGCCTTCAGGGTAGTCTTTAGTAGTCCATTGCAGCGTTCAACTTTCCCGGCAGCTGGTGCGTGGTAAGGAATGTGATATATCCATTCAATGCCATGCTCTCTAGCCCAGGTGTTTATAAGGCCGTTCTTGAAATGGGTCCCATTGTCCGACTCAATTCTTTCAGGGGTGCCGTGTCTCCACAGGACTTGTTTTTCAAGGCCCAAAATGGTGTTCCGGGCAGTGGCATGGGGCACAGGGTACGTTTCCAGCCATCCAGTGGTGGCTTCCACCATGGTCAGCACGTAGCGCATTCCTTGGCGGGTTTGGGGAAGGGTGATGTAGTCAATTTGCCAGGCTTCCCATACCTGTACTTCAGCCATCGTCCACCATACCACAGAGGCTTCACTCGCTTGGCCTGTTTGATTGCAGCGCAGGTCTCACAGTTGTGGATGACCTGTGAGATGCTGTCCATAGTAAGGTCCACCCCTCGGTCACGGGCCCATCGGTATGTTGCATCTCTTCCCTGATGACCAGAGGCATCATGGGCCCAACGAGCTAGAAACAATTCTCCCTTGTGCTGCCAGTCTAGATCTACCTGTGATATTTTCACTTTGGCAGCTTTGTCCACCTGCTCATTGTTGCGATGCTCCTCATTAGCCCGGCTCTTGGGTACGTGTGCATCTACATGTCGAACTTTTACGGTCAGTTTCTCCACTCGGGCGGCGATGTCCTGCCAAATGTCAGCGGCCCAGATGGGTTTTCCTCTGCGTTGCCAGTTGGCCTTTTTCCAGCGAGTCAGCCATCCCCACAGAGCATTAGCTACCATCCATGAGTCAGTGTAGAGATAGAGCCTCGGCCACTTCTCTCGTTCAGCAATATCCAAAGCCAGCTGGACAGCTTTAAGCTCTGCAAGCTGACTCGATCCACCTTGTCCCTCGGTAGCCTGTGCAACTCGTCGTGTGGGGCTCCATACTGCAGCTTTCCATTTCCGGTTAGTGCCTACAATTCGGCAAGAGCCATCAGTGAAGAGAGCATGTCGTCTTTCAGCCTCCGGTAACTCATTATATGGTGGGGCTTCCTCGGCACGTGTTACTTGCTTTTCTTCTTCTTCAGACGACAATCCAAAAGTCTCACCTTCTGGCCAGTTTGTTATAACTTCCAGAATCCCAGGGCGATTTGGGTTTCCAATACGGGCGCGCTGTGTGATGAGGGCAATCCATTTGCTCCATGTGGTGTCAGTGGCGTGATGTGTGGAGGGAACCTTTCCCTTGAACATCCACCCCAGCACTGGTAGTCGAGGTGCCAAAAGCAGTTGTGTTTCAGTGCCAATCACTTCTGAGGCGGCTTGAACTCCTTCACAGGCGGTCAAGATCTCCTTCTCTGTGGGAGTGTAGTTGGCTTCGGAGCCTCTGTAACTTCGGCTCCAGAATCCCAATGGTCGGCCTCGAGTCTCCCCAGGCGCCTTCTGCCAGAGGCTCCAGGACAGTCCATGGCTCCCGGCTGCAGAGTAGAGCACATTTCTCACGTCTGGTCCCGTCCGGACTGGGCCAAGTGCTACTGCATGAGCAATCTCATGCTTGATCTGAACAAAGGCTTGTTGCTGTTAAGGGCCCCAGTGGAAATCATTCTTCTTGCGGGTAACCAGGTAGAGAGGGCTCACAATCTGGCTATACTCAGGGATGTGCATCCTCCAAAAGCCTATGGCACCTAGGAAAGCTTGCGTTTCCTTTTTGTTAGTAGGTGGAGACATGGCAGTGATCTTGTTGATGATCTCTGTGGGAATTTGGCGACGTCCATCTTGCCACTTCACTCCCAGGAACTGGATTTCTTGAGCCGGTCCCTTAACCTTACTTCGTTTAATGGCAAAGCCAGCTTTCAGCAGAATCTGGATAATCTTCTCTCCTTTCTCGAAGACCTCCCCTGGGGTGTTCCCCCATACGATGATATCATCGATGTACTGCAGATGTTCCGGAGCCTCACCCTTCTCCAGTGCAGCCTGGATCAGTCCATGGCAGATGGTGGGGCTGTGTTTCCACCCCTGGGGCAATCGGTTCCAGGTGTACTGCACGCCCCTCCAGGTGAAAGCAAACTGGGGTCTGCACTCTGCTGCCAGAGGAATGGAGAAGAAGGCATTGGCAATATCAATGGTTGCATACCACTTTGCTGCCTTGGACTCCAGCTCGTACTGAAGCTCTAACATGTCCGGCACGGCAGCGCTCAGTGGTGGCGTGACTTCATTCAGACCACGGTAATCCACTGTCAGTCTCCATTCTCCACTGGACTTACGCACAGGCCATATAGGGCTGTTGAAAGGTGAATGAGCTTTAGTGACCACCCCTTGGCTCTCTAGTTTACGGATCATCTCATGTATGGGAATCACAGAGTCTCTGTCAGTGCGGTATTGCCGACGGTGTACTGTTGCTGTGGCAATTGGCACCTGTTGTTCTTCGACTCTCAGCAGTCCTACAGCAGAGGGGTCATCTGAGAGACCAGGCAAAGTATTCAACTGTCTGATGTTTTCTTTCTCCACTGCAGCTATCCCGAAAGCCCAACGATATCCTTTTGGGTCTTTGAAATATCCATTCCTGAGATAGTCTATGCCGAGGATACATGGGGCCTCTGGGCCAGTTGCGATGGGGTGTTTTTGCCACCCATTCCCCATTAAACTTACTTCAGCCTCTAATACAGTCAGTATCTGGGACCCTCCTGTCACCCCAGAGATAGAAATGGCTTCTCTTCCTACATAACTTGATGGCATCATGGTACATTGGGCCCCAGTGTCAACCAACGCCGTATATTTTTGTGGGTCAGATGTGCCAGGCCATCGGATCCACACAGTCCAGTAGATCCGGTTGTCCCTTTCCTCTACCTGGCCAGAGGCAGGGCCCCCCTATTCCTGATCATGGCATACATTGTTCTCTCCCTGTAAATATGTTTCTGAGGTCCCTTCAAGAGGATCAGTCATATCACCATTCCTGTACCGTGTGGGGTTCTGTGCACGAGAAACCGGAGCGACATTGATTCTAGATGGGCTTCTTGTGGTAGGTGTTTCTCGTTTCAGCTCACGTACCCGGGCTGCTAAGGAGGAGGTGGGTTTTCCATCCCACTTCTTCATGTCTTCTCCATGCTCTCGAAGGAAAGACCAGAGGTTACCTCGTGGTGTGTATCTTCTCTCCCTGGCTGGGGAGCGCCTGCTCCTAATGGCAGAGACTTTTGTTGGCTCTGGTGAGACGTGGTAAATTTCTTCCTTAAGTTCTTCTTTCAGTTTCTGATGGCCTTCTGCAATCAACTTCTGGACTTGCTCAGCCAGTCCTGTTTCCACAGACGAGACATGGGTACGAATTGGTGCAGTGACAGTGTCTTCGTAAATTCTTAGTTTATTTGTCAGGACACCCACCCTGTCCTCACCTTCCCTCCATTGCAGTGTTGCCAGGTACCGTGAGTACATCTCTGGTCCAAGCCGTGCAAATCTCAACCACATCCGTGATGTGCAATGGACGTTATCTGGGCTTTTAGGAAATCTCTCGTCTTCTGAAAAAATGATCTCCAGCACGGCCAATTCCCTCAGGCATCGGATACCTTGTTCTATTGTGCTCCATTTTCCTTGGTGTACTTGGAGGTCTTCTTTACAAAGGTATCTGTCTTTCACACTTGTTAGCAGTCGCTGCCAGAGACTGAGAGGTTCTTGGGTTTTTCCAATTCCCTGGTCAATGACCACATCCCGGGACAGCGATCCCAGTTGTCTGGCCTCAATTCCATCCAGAATGGTGTCATTGGCTGCAGCGTCCCAGATGCGGAGCAGCCAGGTCAGGATGGACTCGTTGGTCTGGCGGGTGAATTCCCTTCGCAGGTCACGCAGCTCACCCAGAGATAGAGAGCGGGTGATGATCTCTGTCTCTTCTACTGGGTGCGAAGGTCCTGCTGCATCCTCGTCAGTCACTGTGCGGACTGATTTGCTCTTTACTTTCTTCTTCTGAGTGGTGGCAACTGCTACTGGTTTAGGCTGTTCCAGTTCAGTGACGGTTTGTGTGGAGATGGTGACAGCACCTTTGGTTCCTTTCTCCTCTGTGACAGACTGCATAGATGTGGACACTGTTGCCTCACTTTTGGCTTCTTTTCCTTCTGTGATGGTCTGTGTAGATGTGGACACTGTTGCCTCACTTTTGGCTTCTTTTCCTTCTGTGATGGTCTGTGCAGAGGAGACCGAGCAGGACTAACAATAACCCCATGCTGTCCTTGGCATCCAGAGGGTACTCAATATTTACAAAAACTGCTGTGTCATGCCTGAAAAGCTTGAAAAAATCATTCTTTACCCCTCCCCACAGGGGCTGGGTGAGATTATTGAGGCCCTGGATGTAGCATCCTGGACCAGAACAGGAGTACAAAGCTGGGTATATGTTCTGAATGATGTTCATTGCCTTGGAGTTTATCAAGCCATGGACATAATAGAGCAATAAAGCAATTTTAGTACCATACCCTGGTCTACGCAGGAGCATTAAGACCGGCAGATAGTACCCCAGGTGCGGAAAAATATAGAGAGATAGGTACAAGACACATGTGAGCATGCTGAGCATCATGGCAAACAGGTGCCTGCCTCAATATGAAATTGTAATTCTGACTTTCCTCAGTGCCTCTTGCCCCACGTTGGGCGCCAAATATGTGATGGTTTGAAAGCAAAACTAGTGAGAGGTTCCAAGTCAGAAAT
>JANPWX010014209.1:0-12139 GCA_024734555.1 Trochalopteron elliotii
TTCTATGTTTTAATTGCACGAATTTATAATCACATCTATTACAACTGGTTCCGAGAGCGAAGGGGGGAGAAGAAGTGCACAGTTTGTCTGCAAAAACTGCACTTGGTCCCCCACATTCCCTCTCACAGTCTGTGTTGTCTGCCACACAGACAGTGGAAGAGAGCTCTCTTTTGCTTTTGGTTAGTTTTTTAGCTAGCTGAGGCAGAGAAGTTCCCCGAGCTGTGGCTTTTCTTTTTCTTGGAACTGTTCAGCCCTGCTTTGGACCAAAAACCTAGAAAAACACCAGGAGCTCACGCCTGTGGTCCACTGGGGCCTGGGACGTGGCATTTTCCAGCACAGGAGGGACTGATAAGAGACTGAGGGAGTCAAACTACAGCCTACAAAAAGGACTCTCTCTGAATTTGCCATCTCTTCAGATCTAGAGGTTCCATTGTTTAATATTATTCATTTTTTCATGTTTGTGAGTACTTTGCTTTTTAAAGAAACAGGTTTTTCCACTTTTCTCGAAGGAGGTTTACCTCCCAAATAGGTTGGGGGAGGGGCCGCTTGAATTTGCTTTCTAGAAAAGACCACTTCAGAAGTTTCCTCTCAAAATTTGCCCTAAACCAGGACACTGCCACAGCCCATTTCAGCATATGGAGAGGCACCTGGACCAGCTGCCCCTGTAAGGCTGTAAAGGAATCCCCTTTGCTATCTCTTCTGTCAGCTCACCCACCAATAACAGTGTGGAGGGATAGCTGAGCTTGCCCCACAGTGCCCCCTGCAGCCATGGGGGAATCATCCCACCTGCCCTGCCCAGCAGGGAGCCAACAGCACCCCTGCCAGCTGTGACAAGAACTACACCAAAGGGGAAAGTGCCTGACAGCCAAGAGAAGGCTGTTATTGGGTTTTGGTTTTGTTTATTGTTGCTGCCACCATATCTAAATCCTGGCTGACTTCTCTCAGGGATGGAAGGGTGTAACTCCACTGGTCTATTTCTCTTTCACTCTCCCAAATACTTCTTAATCTTTCTACTTCCTCCTTAAGCTCTGCCATCAGTCAGAGGAGATCATTCCCCTGTTCTCACCGCATGCAGCAGTCTTTTGTGCTATCCTCTGGTACTGCCACCAGGCTCAGACATTCCCTGCAGCCAATGGCTTGGACAGCTATGTACTTCTTTGGGGGCTTTGTTTGTTTTACTATACTTTTACTAACAGTAGGTTTTGACTGTTTGGAAACTATTGCTAAAATAACAAGACAAGAAACACTACCACCAGAACACAACTCACTACTAAAAGTGTGGCTGCAACCCTGCCTGCTTGTCCTGCCTGCGCAAACTACTGTGCCACACCTTCACAAATGTGCCACGCCCCTGTTTGCCGGCTTCTGGTTGCTGTGCTCCTGGTCACCACACTCCATAGACCCTCTTCTGAATTGCTGGTAATGGCCCAGAGGTAGCTCCTCCCCTCACCCAAATGACTAAGAGCAACATGCTGACTAGTAACAGCATGAGTCTGCACAGCTTTTGTAAGTGCCATCATTGCAATAGCAGCCATAGATGCTATTATTATTACAGAGATGATAAAAGCTATTAGCCAGCCAATTAATCTCTTTGATCAGTTCTTAGGTATTTTAAGTAGTCTTGCCAATTGTCCTAATCCCATTTCTCCTTCCCATTCTCAGGTCAAATTCACCAGAAGCCATAATTCTGCTTGTCTTTGCATAGGTACAATAACAGATAAGTTTAATTGGGACACATTCTGATCAGTAATGCAACTGAAATAATAGGGTTCAGTAATAGTCATATTAAATGTGTGATTATTTACCTTGACTTTAACAACAGTTGCTGCCATGAAGACATATGGACGTGTAGTACATATCACTACAAAGTCGTTATACCAATTGGTTAAGCTCAGTTGTTATGCCTCATTTGTCTTTATACAATTACCATGAGCCACATGTCACAGCCAAAAAGGCATTGCTAACTTCCATAGTTTGGAAAAGCAAGGTCCAGAATTGTTTAAAAATTTAGCTTGCAACACAGTGCCTGAAAGCCCTCCTTCTGACCACTTCAATGTTCCCTTTGTCACTTCCGAAAAGTTTACTGGTTTTGAACTGTTGCTTAATAGGTGTCCTCTCAGGCCCCAGTCAATTATTTCTAGTCCAGTTATATTCATGATCTTTTTACCTGGAGTAGGTAGACTACTTGAAAGCCAATTAAGCTTTAACACACCAAGAAATTTTGCAAATGGGAAGATAAGGTGGTGCAGCCAACATGGTGTTACTCATCGTGTTGGTACTATTAATGCCTGATATAGACACAAAAGTAAGATATGCTGAGTGTTTTTGGGTGTTCTCACTGTCTTGATAGTGTAAGTGAAGCTTTCCTGTAAAATCAAGGCAGCCCGGGATAGGTTTTTTAGCACTGCAAATTGGAGGCAACTCAGTGTAAAATGTTTGGGAGCCATTAATTTTGATCCATTTTTTATTTTCTTCCAAAGGTCCCTGTGGTGGAAGACAAACGCCTCCAGTCCAGTCTGTATCTTTATTTGCTATGGGTAGTTCAGCATCCCACCATGTAAGCGATCTAAAAATGGGAGAGTCAACAATGTGAGCCCAATATACCTGTTCTGCAGTTGCCAAAGACATGAAAAAAGAAAACAGAATAAGCTTCTTGTGGTACTGTTGCTAGCTACTACTTCTAGGTAGGCCAGGAAGGTGTTCTCTGGGGTTGGCGCCAGTCCTACACCATGCATCAGGATTTCAGCTCTTTGTTGTCGCTGCTTCAGCATCCCCCATGTTATCTTGGGGTTCATCTGCTTGCTGCTGTCTGGTGTTGTGCAGCACCTCTTCATTGCTATTGAGAGTGTCTTCAGCTGGGGTAATGAGTTGTTGGACTGGTTGTCCTGGGTTGATGGTGCCTCCTATCCCAATCGTGCAGCTTTATCTCTATGTACTACACTGTTATGTCTAACAGCTGCCCCCGCCCCCCCCAGCGGGGGGTTTTGCCATGGTGGGGCTACTTGTTCTTGGCTTTTGCTGCTAGCTTGGCTTTTGCTGCTAGCTTTGCTTTGCTTTGCGTTTGCTTTTGTTTTTTTTTTCCTTTGCTGGTTTTCGCTGCTTTCATTTTTTCTTTTTTTTCTCTCCTTTTTTTTTTTCTTCCCCCCCCCCCCCCCCCGAAGATCATTGGACTGGCTCCGGACCTGACCTGGGAATATCTGGGGGTCCTCGACGCCTGAAAACAGAAGCTCTGCGCCCTCCCCTCACAGCAACTGCTTGAGTATTTTTTTTTTCCCTTGTGTTGGGGAGTGTCTTTGTTTATTTGTCAATAAATAGGTTTTTTCCACTTCTCCTCCGAGGAATTCCTTCTCAAACCCAGAGCTGGGGAGGGGAAGGGGTGGTGGAGGTTTGTTTTCTGGGGGGCTCCTTCTGGAGACCTTCCCCTTATTTGTCCTAAACCAGGACACTGGTCTTTCCAGCTCATGGTATGGTTTTACCAGAAGAGCAGGTAACCACTTTGGACCTGTTGGCCATAGAACACATGCTTACCTTCACCCCCAGGTTAGTAAATCAACTGGGCCTTGCCATTGCACACTCAATTGTGTATTGCTCTGCCAGGGATTGAGATTGATGATCTGCATTCAAAAAAATTAGTGTAAATATTGCATTATCTAATTGTTCTTGAGGAGCCATATTCCCACTTTTTTGTTTTAACAACATGTGCTTCTTATTTTACTGTGAATATTAAGGCAACACAAAATTAAAACAATACATGTAATAAAACAATAAGCTTATTACGTGCTCAGCTTTAGCACCAAGCCAAAATAAACAAGGTAATACACACAATCATTATTACATGAGAGAAAGGATAGTAATTTAGATAGATATATCACCAATTGCCTAAATACCGCAATCGCTAGGGAGCCCCATGTCACAGTGAGAACCTGGAGAACCCTTCCCAGGTAAGCTTTTCAAGTTTACTCCAAAAGCAGGTCCAGCTTTCATAGGCCCAAATCAGAAAGTCAGTGACTTGATTATATTTTTAGTGCAGAAACACCAGGGTCTGATGGCATATCTCCCAACCAGCCAGGACCAGGGCTTGACCAGAGCCTAGGCCTTGACTGGGAGGGTTTTCCCTAAAATATCCTACAAAAAAACTCTATTAATATCAGTTGGGAAAGTTTCTTAAAATGGTACATTTCTTGCAGATAACTACACAAGGTTATGTGAAAGTTTCAAAGTAGCCAGTTTGGCTTTGTCATCTATTTTTAGCTAAATAACCAATGGTAACATAAACAAACCACAAATGACCAAAGTATGTAAATGAGTAACATCAAACAATATCTTACGGCTAATTTTCTTTATAAAAGGGCCATGTATTAATGTTATGACATTAACAACATATTCAAAATCACTAATTATATTGTCTCCTACTTGTTTAAAAATTGTTGAGTGGAACCACTTTTTTGATTTATTCCATATTTCTATTCATGATCTTCTTGCCATGTAACAACTGCCTTTTCTGTGTTTCCTAATCAGTCAATAAAAACATTATGTGCACCAGGAATAGGGCTGCGGCACAAAATAGTTTGTAGTGTTAAAGGCAAATGAACAACATTTTGCTCCCTTTTATTTAATTTCGTTGCACATAAACCGCTGCCTTCTAATTGGTCCCTATTGAGTCTTGCTAATTTTGTAACACACAAAACATGTCTCAAGCATTCCATGCATGTGATTGTTTTCAATCATGATAAGCCAGACGGTCATACTCATATGGTGTTTTTCCACCCAGAAATGAGATTCCACAGCATCCTCAACAAGCACACAAATTATCAGGGACCTTAGGATTAACATTTTCTTGTTCTAACCTTGGTCAGGATGCCAGGTGTTTGGCACCGTTCCCACACTGCAAAAGTTGGAAGTGAGGGAGGACCTAGGTAAATTGGTGGACATCCCTTGGAAGGTATATCAGAATAGATATTCAGAAGATGGGGATCCAGAAGGTGAGGATGACTGTCACGAGTGTCATGGACACAAAGGCCAACATAGTAAGAGGGTGTCCTGGGGTGACTTTATGATGCTGGTGTCCCCATCCCTCTGTTTAGCCCAGGGCCGGGACACTGGACCCGAGCCCCAGAGAGAGACTGAGACAAAGACAAAGACACACCCACAAAAAGAACTCTCTCTCTCCAATTCCCAAAAAAGACTTTCTGAATTTGCCATCTCTTCAAAACAACGAGAGGTTTCATTGTTTAATATTATTCATTTTTTCATGTTTGTGAATACTTTGCTTGTTAAATAAACAGTTTTTTCCACTTTTATGGTAAAAAAAGTTACCTCCCAAACTGGTTGGGGAAAGGGCTGCCTAAATTTACTTTCTGGAGGAGACCACTTCAGAGGTTTCCTCCCAAAAATTGCCCTAAACCAAGACAAATACTTTTTGGCACCCAGTGCAGGGCTCAAGAAAGTGGGAAAAACATGTACTGATTGCATTTTGATTTCACTTACTCTGTATTGGGATAAAGCAGTCAGTAGCCATGCTGCTTAAATTTATACTGTCTCTCTGGATTAAGCTTTTCATGTCTCACTGGTCCCTAAGCTTTTTTGAAGGAATAATATCCTTCTGGTCCCTAGGTTTGTTTTCTTATTCACAGATAGCTCCAGTATCATCCCTAACATGTAGTTTTTACAGTAGAAGTACACGAGTCCAGATTTTCATTTTGTTGGGTGTGGTGATAATGATTTATAGGGAATTAACAAAGGTACTGAGGTTTGTTCAAGATATGCATGGTTTCTTGTTTCTTCGTGCTACCCTGCGTCCCAGTTCCAGTAACACATTTTGGGAGTTTATTAGTAATTGCACACAGCTTGTTAGAGGAGGAGTAGGGGATGAGGCTTTTCAGCCTTTCCTTCTTCTCATTTGAATCCATTACGTCACTTTTTGAGAATGTTCAGTTTCCCCTGAATGTTAGAGACCACTTTCCTGGTATTTTATCTGGTAAGCTTCCTCTAGATAGTTTGCAGCTTGTCTAAAATGAGGGCTGAGATGTCCAGAGGGGCTGAGAGATCCCTGACCCAGTAACAGACCCAGGCATAAAAAATCCTGAGTGGTATGGAGAATGGGAATGGGCTGAATCCTGAAGGAATTTTCTGATTCCCCAGCCTGGGAATTTTCACATAAACAAATTCAGAACCCAGATGAGGTGGGGAAATATCTGGAAGAGAACTGCAATGACAACTCAAAGAAGAAAAAGCTCAGTGCAATAAGTTGGGCCCTGGCATATGCTTATCGCACACTGCTAGATACTGTAAGGCAGCAGATAGAGGCAAGGGGACAGGGAGATAAATCAGCAGCTACCCCAGTCACTCAGGCTGCAGCCAACACCCCATTTACTCAGGTAGTAGCTAAACCAGACAGTGAGCCTAAGCCACTGGCAGTCGCTACTGCGAGAAAGAAGCACAAACCCAAAACCAATCGGCCAGTGGACAATGATGATCCAGAGGAAGGACCCTCAAAGCCAGCTCCAGCAACTGACTCAAAATCAGAAGTCACTATTGAGTCTTTTTCCTTGAAGGACCTTCGTGGCCTAAAAAAACATTGCACTCCACGACTTGATGAATCTCTAATTAGTTGGTTAGTCTGTATTTGGGATGCTGCAGGTGAGGCTACAATTCTGGATGGTACGGAAACAAGGCATTTGGGATTCTTGTCACATGATCCAGTTATTGACCAAGAGATGGTAAGCGGGGCTGACCGTCTCTGGGTATGGATTTTGGGAAGTGTGGGGCAAAGATATCTGTGTGCAGATGATCTCTATATACAGCAAACCCAGTGGAAGACCATAGAACAAGGGATTCAACACTTGAGAGAAATGGCAGTAGCAGAGATTGTCTTCTCAGAAGACCCAACAATGCCCAAGAATCCAGACTTGGTAACATGTGCACCCATAATGTGGCTAAAACTTCTATGACTTAGGCCACAAGAATATGCTTCTGCTTTAGTAATGATGAAGTGGGATGACAGGGAGGAGACAGTGCTTGATATGGCGAAGAAGCTCTGAGCATATGCAGATGCCATACATGGCCCAACACATGCAAGAATTGCAGCTGTAGAAACACGTCTGCAGAAATGAGAAGATAATATAGAGGAGAATCACAAGAAACTCAGAGAGGAGATGAAAGAGGGCTTTCTCCAAATCTTGGCAGTACAGATCAGAGGTTCTGGCACCAAACGCAGATGTCCCCCGAATAGGGAAAGAAGGTACATCCCATGAGGTGAGCTGTGGTTCTTCCTGCGTGATTGTGGGGAAAACATGAGGAGGTGGGATGGAAGACCCACTGCTGCTCAGGCACAATGGGTGAAGGAAGTTCCACCAAAAAGGAAGCAGCTCCAGTTGCCATAGTCGAACTGCCAGGTATGATGATGACATGCCAGATCCCCTTGAAAGAACCTCTAAAATGTACACTCAGGAAGGAAGAATAACCAGGACTAGAGGAGCTCTGCCTCTAGCCAGGTAGAGGCTAGGGAAAAGTGTCTTTTAGACCGTGTGGATTCGGTGGCCTGGCACATCAGAACCACAAAAATATGAGGCCTTGGTCAACACTGGTGTGCAGTGCACACTAATCCCATTGAGACGTGGGGGCAGAATCTGTTTCTATTGCTGACGTGGCAGGGGAATCACAGGATTTGACTTTGGTGGAAGCTAATGTGAGCCTGACTGGATATGAGTGGAAGAAACATCCCACTGTGACTGGCCCAGAGGCCCCATGAATTTCAATCATAGACTTTCTCCGAAGTGGGTATTTCAAAGACCCAAAAGAACTCTATGGAGACAGAGAGTGGTAAACAATTGAACGCCTTGCCTGGACTATCAGAGAACCCATCTGCAGTATGACTTCTAAAGGGGGAAGTGCAACAAGTACTAATTGCCACTTCAACAGTGTGCCAGGGAATCCCCAACTACTCCGAGTAGGATTTTGGATGCTCCTCACCCTTCCATCAGCTAGTGTGTGGATTGTCCCTCAGCCCAACCAGAACATCTGGGTCACACTAGCCAAGACTTTACAACAAGACAATCTATGCCTGTCCATGGGCAGAGTGGATAACCCAATGTCAACGTGCCTAGTAGGAATACCTTTAGCAGCAAATGAATACCCGTATGCAGATAAGAAACCCAATCCGGTAGATGCTCGGGATGAATGGACATGGACCTTACCACAAGCACCCGGAGGAACCCCAAGGATTAGAGCTGTTAGGGTCCTCTAAAGCTCATCACTGCATTCAATTTCAATATCAACCTCCCAATGAACTCTTGACCTGCCTTGAACTTATTAGGTCTGGCTATAGGAAGGATGTAACCCCATTTAACAAAAATTATACCCCCCTAAATTGGTGCAATTACACCAGTCCTAAACTTTCCTTGTCCTCCCTCCATCCCAAAGTGCTGCCTTGGGGAGTGTTTCTTATCTGTGGAGACCGAGTATAGCCTGGGATCCCCTCACGCCTCCAAGGGGGTCCCTGTAGGCTTGGCCAGCTTACTACCCTCACCCCAAACATAACTTTACATCAGAACTGGAAACAGAAAGGGAAATTGGCACACCAAAAGAGATCATACACTGAATTTGATGAAAACTCTGATAGCCAAGTTTATAATTGGAATAAAGGAAATAGAGTTGTGGTCTCACTATTTTTACCTTGGGGGGACCGCAGCTAAGGCTCTCGGTGAGCTTTCTCACCTGGAATGTTGGCTTAGTAAGCAGGCAAACGCTACCTCCTCTGCAGTCAGTGACCTGCTTAGTGACACTGAGATTACCAGGCATGCAACATTGCAAAATCGGGCAGCAACTGACTATTTGCTGCTTGCTCATGGACATGGCTGCCAAGACTTTGAAGGAATCTGCTGCTTCAACCTCTCCTCGCACTCAGAATCCATCCACGCTAACATCCAGAAGCTGAGGGAGCAAGTGAAGGAATTAAAGGTTGACAACTCAGACTGGATCCATGAACTTTTCAGACAATGGAGAGTGACAGGATGGGTTTCATCCTTTGTTAAAGGGATTTTTTGGGTTATAATCATGGGTTTTATTGTTTTGCTCATGTTTCCGTGCTTAGTTAAGTGCCTACCAAAATCCATTGGGATGGGCTTCTTAGTAAGAAAAAACAGGGGAGTTGCGGAGTGACTGCAGCCCCTCGACATAATACCCAGGGTCTGGCCTTGGCAGGATAGATCATAGAGTCACCTGCCCAGCCTGAGAGAGAGGACTTCCCAGTTGTACCTTGCACATGGTGGCTTGCCCTAGTTTCCCCCCCTCTAATGCCCCCGGCCCTCTGGTTTCTCCTTTCCCCTGTGTCTCCATTGGTTGTGGGACTGCGGTGACCAGCCCCATCTTCCCTATAGGTCACTGACCTTACCTGCCCTTTGCACTGCCCCCATGCGTCAAGGTCATTAGCTGCTAAAGCTCATGCTTAAGCTTGAGCCCGGCACATGTTTGGTCTTTTTTCTTCTGGATCCCCCTTTGGCACCTGGAAATAAAGCTGTCTGGAACTGATCTAGTACAAAGGCCTTCTTGTCTCTCCTTGATGAGCTAGCCTTGTGACATGTGTGGATGTGTGAGTTTGATTGCTTTGCCTGAATTCTTCCCAAGCAGGTTTTCCACTGGAGAAGCTGACTGGGATCTGGCAGTAACTCCACTCCTAAAAAGCACACTGCTACACATAAAGGATTAACCATCTGTCAGTTCACAAAGATATGTGATCGCTGGTTTTTTCCTGTGTATGATGAACCAAGGGCTTGATTCCTTCTACCTTGAGTGCACTGTAGGTTACCAGGAGGACCTGAAACCATTCCTTACACTTCTTCTGGATTGGTCAAAAATTCCAGGTTCTGATCCACACAATATCTCCTGGTTGAAAAGGATATACAGGCGAGTCTAGTCCCAAAGATCTGTTGATAACGATGTACCTTTTAAGACTTAAAAGAGTAAATCCCAGTACTATTAAAAATTAATTTCAGCAAAACTTTGGAGACTTCCCTAAGTTTGTTGCTGCGACATGGGAAAGTGTCTCACCATTCAGAAAAAGTATCTACCAATACCAAAATGTACTGGTACCCATTCTGCCTGGGCAGTTCTGCAAAATCAATTTGCCAAAAATCAGCTGGTGAATTCCCCTGTTTTACCTGCCCTGGAGGTGACCTTTTTCCTTTCTTGTGATTATTGTGCAAATAAATCCCATATTTTTCAATGACTAATTTAATAACTTCTGCCATTTTTGTGCTTACTATATTCCTTTATAAATTAACTACTGTATTCTCTATTTCCCAATGTGTTTCCTGATGTTTTAGTTCCGTTATCTTATACATTAATTGTGGAAGTACAATTGCCTGCCCGCATGAGGTTACCAATCACCTGCTAGGATTTTCCACAACGTGATTGCTATAATTTGTTTTTTGTTCCAGGTCATTCAGCATTTTGCTAGGTATTAGTGCAAAAATACCTTTTTCAGCAACCTCTTCAGCTAATCAATTCCCTTTATTAACTGGGGAGTTTCCAAACTGATGGGCTTTACAAGGGCATCACAGCCACTTCTTTCAGCTTCTGCACACTGTAATAGTTGACTAATTTCTTCTCTGTACTTAATAGGAGACCTCTGTGCCCATAACAATCCCCTTTCCTTCCATATGGCTCCATGGGTGTGTATTATTCCAAAAACGTATTTTAAATCAGTCCATATATTTATCCTTTTTCCTTCAGCAACTTCTCGCACTCAGTGTAAAGCCATTAATTCTGCTTTTTCTGCTGATATGTTAATAGGTAAAGCCTGGGCTACTATTACCTGAATTGAGGCTACCACTGCATACCCAGCTGCCCGTCTTCCATTTCATACCATGATGCTCCCACCAGTGTATAGCTCCAGTTCCAGGTCCTGGATAGGATCATTCTTGAGATCTGGTCTGCCAGAACACACTTGTTCTCTGGTTAATAAGCAGTCATGGTACAAAGGTTTCTGGGCTTCTTCTGAAGCCTGGAGAAACAGGGATGGGTTCAAAGTAGTACTTACCTTAAGTTCAACATCATCCTGCTCCAGCAGGGCAACTTGGTATTTCAGCATCCTGCTGGTGATATCCAATGTCCTCCTTTTTGTTCCAAACTAGCTATTACCATGTGGGGTACATATCAGCTTTTGTGCTTCCTGGATTAAAAGCTCTGCATAACCAACACCATCCAGCCATACCTAAGAAGGCTCATAGATCTCTTATAGTCCTTGGCTGTAGAGTCTGGCAAACAGCTTCTTTTCAGCTGCCTCCCAAGCTTCTTTTTCCCTTTGAGGTCTCAGACCCAAGATATATTACTGCTGCTTTTGCTATTTGTGCCATTTTATTTGACACTATCCAGATTGTCCCAAGAAATTTAACAGACAATAGCATCAAGCCACTTCCTTTCCAGTCTTGGTTGCTGGCAGACTATTATCTACACATTGTAGCAAAGCTCTGTCTGGATTTTCTTTTTCCAGCTTTCCAATTTCTTCTGCCAACTGATTGTCAAATATAGTGGGGCTATTTTGAAGCCCTAGGGTAGCACAGTCCATGTTAGCTGTGCCTTCCACCCAGTGTTTGGATTTTCCCACTCAAAAGCAAGCAATTTCTAACTATCTGGATCAAGAGGTATTACAGAAAAAGACATCCTTAATATCTATCACTGTAAATCATTCGTATTCCTCTTTCAGTGCTGTCAAGAGTGTGTATGGATTAGCTACTACTGGAAGAATATCTGGTACTACTTTATAAATGACCCTTAAATCTTGTACTAGCCTATATTCCCCATTTTGCTTTTTAACTGATAATATCAGTGTGTTATATTCTGATTCACACTCTTTCCCTAACCCATATTCTAAGATTTTTTCTATAAGCTTCTCCAACTTTTTCCTCATCTCCCACTTAAGAGGCTATTGGTTTTGCTTTACCAGTCTAGCTTCAGGTTTGAGAGTAATCCTCACCGCTTTGGCCACCTTTGGTCATCCAGGCATCTCAGTTGCCCATACCAACTGGGTTACAGCATTCTCTACTGTTGCCCGATACCCAGAGTGAAACACAAACCAACAGAGTTGATTTATGCGGTGCTTTATTAGGGCCCGGGGACCTGAGGACTAGCGTCCCAAGTC